>CAUYLG010065021.1:0-148919 GCA_963573385.1 Cacajao melanocephalus | reverse complement strand
TTTTTTTTTTTTTTTTTTGTGACGGAGTCTCACTCTGTCACTCAGGCTGAAAGGCAGCAGTGCAATATCGGCTCACTGCAACCTCTGCCTCCTGGGTGCAAGCGATTCTCCTACCTCAGCCTCCTGAGTAGCTGGGACTATAGGCACCCGCCACCACGCCCAGCTAATTTTTGCATTTTTTAGTAGAGATGGGGTTTCACCATGTCGGCCAGGTTGGTCTCAAACTCCTGACCTCAGGTGATCCACCTGCCTCAGTCTCTCAAAGTGCTGGGATTACAGGCACGAGTCACTGCACCCAGCAACAGTCTCCATATCTTGTGTTCCTCTTCCTGGAAGATTCTTCTTTGTGGTCTCAGCTTCCAAGTCCCATCCCCGGGCCCGGCCACTCTCAGAACTCCTGGTTCACAGGTCAGCAGGTCTTTGCAGTCTAGCGTTTTCTCATTTACTGGCTGCTCTCCTCCTGAACTCGTTCATGAAGCAGACACCAGGTAGCCTTGGTCACTGCTAAATTTCCAGCACCCAACGTAGATCCTCAATGACTATATGTTGGATATCAAGGTGACCCATAGAGACCGTGGGTGGAAGAAGAATTCCTATAGGTAGAGTGGGCTGGAGACAAGGCTTTTGCTGGTTCCAAAGGCCAGGAAGGATTTAAGACAGTGGATGGGGCCAAGGGAGGGCTTTTTTTTTTTTTTTAAAGAGACATGGTGGGCTGGGCACGGTGGCTCATGCCTGTAATCTCAGCATTTTGGGAGGCCGAGGCAGGTGGATCACCTGAGGTCGAGGGTTTGAGACCAGCCTGGTCAACATGGTGAAACCTAGTCTCTACTAATACAAAAAATTAGCCAGGTGTGGTGGTGCGCACCTGTAATCCTAGTTACTCGGGAGGCTGAGGCAGGAGAATCGCTTGAACCCAGGAGGCAGAGATTGCACTAAGCCAAGATCATGCTACTGCACTACAGCCTGAGTGACAGAGCAAGACTCCATCTTAAAAAAAAAAAAAAAATAGAGACAGGGTCCACTCTGTAGCCCAGGCTAGAATGCAGTGGCACAATCATGGCTGACTGAAGCCTCGACCTCCTGGGCTCAAGTGATCCTCCTGCCTCAGCCTCCTCAGGAACTGGGATTACAGGCACATGCCACGATGCCCAGCTAATTTTTTTTTATTATATGTAGAGACAGGATCTCACTATGTTACCCAGGCTGGTCTGAAACTCCTGTCTTCAAGTGATTCTCTAGCCTCAGCCTCCCAAAGTATTAGGATTACAGGTGTGACCCACCACGCCCAGCCCAACAGGGGACATTCTAAGTGAGACTGTCCCATGCCAAGGTCCTCTGCCACTTGTAACATCAATTCCCAGTTCCCAGAGTGAGCATGAAACCCGGCACTGCCATTTCCCTGCTGTGTCACCTTGGATACATTCCTTAACCTCTCTAAGCTTCCTATCTTTCTCTGTAAAATGAAAATAACAGGCCAGGAGCAGTGGCTCATGCCTGTAATCCCACACTTTGGGAGGCTGAGACAGGTGGATCACCTGAGGTCAGGAGTTCGAGACCAACCTGGCCAATATGGTGAAACCCTGTCTCTACTAAAAATTTAAAAAAAAAATAGCTGGGCTTGGTGGCTGGCACCTGTAATCCCAGCTACTCTGTAGGCTGAGGCAGGAGAATTACTTGAACCTGGGAGGCGGAGGTTACAGTGAGCCGAGATTGCGCCATTGCACTCCAGCCTGGATGACAGAGCAAGACAGTGTCTCAAATAAATGAAATAAATCAGATCATGTTATCATTTTTGTCTTTTTATTTTTTGTAGAGAAGATCTTGCTATTTTGCCCACGCTGGCCTAGAGGTTCTGGGCTCAAGCCATCTTCCTGCCTTGGCCTCCCAAACTGCCAGGATTACAGGTGTGAGCCACTGCACCCAGCCTGGCTGTTATGATGATTAGGAATCCCTTTGAAGTCTACAAAGGGTGCAGCCACTCCAGCCTAGGGGTGGGGGATATTTGCAAACATGGACTGTCTTTGAACAGATAGGGAAACTGAGGCACAGAGAGTGGAAGTGTCTTCTCAGAGGACACAGACCACCTTGGCAGCAGAGCAGGGACCAGAGATCAGGGGAATGACCTCCTTCCAGATCTCCATGAAGTACTAAAGTCAGATGGGGGTTATGGGCGGGAGTGGCCCCTTTAAATCCTAAGCTCCACCTTTGCTTAGAAGAGTTTCTGGGGATTATAAAAGGGGGTGCAGCTCCTTTCTACTCCGGGAAACGCCTGCTGCTCTTGCCCTTGCCCACAGGCCTGCAGCCCCAGCCCCTCTCCAGTGCCCACCACCCCTGCTTCGGTGCCATGCAGCTGCCACCCTTCGACATGTGGAAGGACTACTTCAACCTGAGCCAGTTGGTATGGGCGCTGATTGACAGTCGGAGGCAAAAGCTGGAGACTCAAGAGATTGAGGAGCCAAGTCCCGGGCCCCCGCTGGGGCAGGATCAGGGGCTGGGAGGGCCGGGGGCCCCCGGGGGCCTGGGCACCCTGTGTAACTTCTGCAAGCACAACGGGGAGTCCCGCAACGTCTACTCCTCACACCAGCTGAAGACACCGGACGGCGTGGTGGTGTGTCCCATCCTGAGGCACTATGTGTGTCCCGTGTGCGGGGCCACCGGCGGCCAGGCCCACACGCTCAAGTACTGCCCGCTCAACGGTGGCCAGCAGTCCCTATACCGCCGCAGCGGGCGCAACTCGGCTGGACGCAGGGTCAAGCGCTGAGGACCGTCAGATGCCCACCACCCGCACCCCTGACCCTCCTGGTCCATCCCACCCAAGTCCCTCCACTCTCTCCTCCAGTCACCCAGCCCTTTGGAATTTCTGGCCCCCAGAACTCCACCCTGCTGGATCGTGAAACAGGGGAGGCTGCTGGGAGCCAGGCCAGCCCCGCCCCCTTGGACCTGTCAGCCCTCGGAGCTCTGGCCTGTGGGCATCTGAGGGTCCTTGGTGTGGCGGGAGCCCGGCCTGCACAGCCCTGCAGCGTCCTCTGGGCCTTGGTTCGTGGATCTTTTGTCCTCATGGGGCCTGCTGGTCACAGGAGCCCTGCACCTTCGACTTCTCCGTTCCTCCTGGAGTTCTTGGATCTTCGAACCTCCAGGATTCCTTGGTGCTGTTCCAATCCAGCCCTTGGGAAACACTGAACAAAGCTGGCTCAGAAGTGCCCACCCAAGAACTTCAAGACGGGATGTTGACTTAAGACCAGCCTTCTCCACCTTCAGCCTCCTGCAGAACCGCGGTGTCATCGTGCACCTCACCGGTTCATTCCTTCCCTGCCCTCAGCATCCATCCATCAGGACCTCAGTGGGACGCTGGACGGCCCCGTGTCCCTGGAGGGCACCATGTCTTCGAAGGCTCACCTGCGGATGGAGAGCAGTGGGGTGAGCTGACCCGTTTCAATGCTTCCTGCTTGCTCTTTCCCTTGTTCAGCCCATTGCACTCGGTACCTGCCCCCATCCCCAGATCACCGACGGGTCCTTACCCCCAGCGAGCCACACATCTCTCCGCCACCTACCATCCACCCCCGCAAATCATGATGGTTGTCTAAAGGACATTTTTTTTTCCTCCTGTGTGTTTTATCCTCCAACTTTTAAGTCGAGGAAGCTCCGATAAGGAAGGAGTTTGAGTACCTGGATGGGAATGGCAATGGCCTAGATTTTATTTTAGGGGCAAAAAAAAAGAAGGGCCCTCGTCAGATTTTAAGTTGTTCAGTTTTTGGCTCAGACCCTGAGTATTGAGCTCTGGTGAATAAAAAGTTTTTACAGTCGTCTTTGAAAGGGCTCTATCTGTTTCTGTCTTCGGTTTGTTTGTGAGACAGGGTCTTGCGATGTCGCCTCGGCTGGAGTGCAGTGGCGCCATCTCAGCTCACTGCCCGGGTTCAGTTGATTCTCCTGCCTCCGCCTCCGGAGTAGCTGTAGCTGGGACTACAGGTGTTCGCCACCCGGATAATTTTTGGGTTTTGTTGGTTTTTTGTTTTGTTTTTTTTGTTTGTTTTTTGACAGAGTTTTGCTCTGTTGCTCAGGCTGGAGTGCAATGGCGCAATCTCGGTTCACTCCAACCTCCACCTCCCGGGTTCAAGCGATTTCCTGCCTCAGCCTCCCGAGTAGCTGGAACTACAGCCACGCACCACCACACCCAACTAATTATGTATTTTTAATAGAGACGGGGTGACGAGTAGCTGGGACTACAGGTGTGCACCACCACACCTGGTAATTTGGGGTTTTTTGGTTTTTGTCTGAGATGGAGTTTTGCTCTGTCACCCAGGCTGGAGTGCAATGGCGGGTCTTGGCGTACTGCAACCTCTGCCTCCGGGTTCAAGCGATTCTCCTGCCTCAGTCTCCCAAGTAGCTGGGATTACAGGCGTGCCACCGTGCCCAGCAAGCTTTTTTTGTATTTTTTAGTAGAGACAGGGTTTCACCATTTTGGCCAGGCTGGACTCGAACTCCTGACCTCAGGTGATCTGCCCGCCTTGGGCTCTCAAAGTGCTGGGATTATAGGCATGAGCCACCGCGCCTAGCCTTTTGTTTTCTTTGTTGTTGTTGTTTGTTTGTTTTTAGATGGAGTGTCGCTCTGTCACCCAGGCTGGAGTGCAGTGGCACCATCTCGGCTCACTGCAACCTCTGCCTCCCAGATTCAAGCGATTCTCC
The DNA here is from genome assembly GCA_963573385.1 of Cacajao melanocephalus. Classification (NCBI taxonomy): domain Eukaryota; kingdom Metazoa; phylum Chordata; class Mammalia; order Primates; family Pitheciidae; genus Cacajao; species Cacajao melanocephalus. Next base: position 144,236 of record CAUYLG010065021.1, on the reverse strand, counting down.
TACCTCAACCTCCAGAATGCCTCACCACGCCCGGCTAAATTTTTATATATATATATTTTTTTTAGAGATGGGGTTTAGCCAGGTTGGCCAGACTGGTCTCAACTCTTGACCTAAGGTGATCTGCCTGCCTTGGCCTCCCAGAGTGCTGGGATTAATTACAGTGTGACCCACTGTGCCCAGCCTTTGTTTCCATCCTCTCATCTGGCTTTGACCTCAGGGGCTGCGCAACCCAACACAGGGGAAGCGGGAGGCAGGACAGGAAGGGACCTTCGGTTTCCCTCCCAGCCTGCCCCCCATACATCCGCCAACCTGTGAACTGGCTCTCAGAGTCCTTCCCTGGCTCTCAGAGTCCTTCCCTGCCTCCACCTTGACCTCTATTCCCTTTTCATGTCCTGTCCAGGGTTCTCTGGCCCTGTGAGCCCAAGGGGTCTTTCAGGATTGGCTTTTTGGTAGTTCTTAAATTTTGAGCCCGAAGAGGTGGCTCATACCTGTAATCCCAGCACTTTGGGAGGCCGAGGCAGGTGGATCACCTGAGGTCAGGAGTTTAAGACCAACCTGGCCGACATGGTGAAACCCCATCTCTACTAAAAATACAAAAAATTAGCTGGGCGTGGTGGCACATGCCTGTAATCCCAGCTACTCGGGAGGCTGAGGCAGGAGAATCGCTTGAACCCACGAGGTGGAGGTTGCGGGGAGCCGAGATCTCACCATTGCACTCCAGCTTGGGCAACAGGAGCAAAACTGTGTCTCAAAACAAAACAAACTGAAAACACTTGGAGCTCCCAGACCCCACTGGAGAGGCACTGAAAACCGTGGTCCCTGCCCTGCTCGGTGGCTCATGCCTGTAATCTCAAAACTCGGAGAGGCGGAGGTGGGAGAATCACTTGAGGCCAAGAATTTGAGACCAGCCTGGGCAACATAGTGAGACCCAGTTTCTACAAAAAAAATAGGCATGCTGGAACCGGCCTGTAGTCCCAGCTACTCATGAGGCCGAGGCGGGAAGATCACTTGAGCCCAGGAGTTAGAGGCTGCAGTGAGATATGACCCTGATGCTGCACTCCAGTCAGGGTGACAAAGTGAGACCCTGTTTCTAAAAATTAAATTAAAAATAGGCTGAGCACAGTGGCTCATACCTGTAACCTCAGCACTTTGGGAGGCCGAGGTGGGCAGATAACCTGAGGTCAGGAGTTTGAGACCAGCCTGGCCAACATGGTAAAACCCCATCTCTACTAAAAATACAAAAATTAGCCAGGCGTGGTGGTGTATGCCTATAATCCCAGCTACTTAGTCACCTCGTCTCTATTAAAAATACAAACATCGGCCGGGTGTGGTGGCTCGCGCCTGTTGTCCCAGCTACTCAGTTACCCTGTCTCTACTGAAAATAACAAAAACTAAGCCGGGAGCAGTGGCACATGTCTGTAATCCCAGCACTTTTGCAGGCTGAGAAGGGTGGATCATGAGGTCAGGAATTTGAGACCATCCTGAACAACATAGTGAAATCCCATCTCTACTAAAAATAAAAAATAAGCCAGGCGTGGTGGCAGGCACCTGTAATCCCAGTTACTCAGGCCGCTGAGGCAGAATTGCTTGAACCCAGGAGGTGGAGGTTGCAGTGAGCCAAGATCGTGCCACTGCACTCCGGCCTGGGCAACAGAGCAAGACTCCATCTCAAAAAATAAATAAATTAAATAAATAATAGAATAGAATAGAAAAAAGAAAAGTATGGTCCCCACCCCAGGGAAATGCACACATGCACGAAACGTTACATATAATACCAGGGTTTCTTCTACCTTATTCCACAAATGTTTATGGAGCACCTACTTTGGGCAAGGCACTATTCTAGGCCTTGAGGGTACAGTGGTAAGCAAAACAGACAAGGTCCCTGCCCCCATGGAGCTGTCATACTATTAGAGGAGGGATAACACTGCCAACCCATAAATACATAATGTCAAGTTCTTCCCTTTACAGGGAAGCAAGGCAGAGTACAGGAATGGACACTGAGAGGAGAGGCTGGGGTTTTTGTGGTTTTTTTTGAGACACGGTTTCTCTCTTGTTGCCCAGGCTGGAGTGCAATGGTGTGATCTTGGCTCACTGCAACCTCCGCCTCCTGGGTACAAGCAATCCTCTGAAATCCAGCCATGGGCTCTTTAGTTCTCTGTGGTTACACAGAGGACTAAAGACCCCAGTTAAAGACCTCTGCTCACAAGGTCCTTTCCCAAAAATGCAGCTCTGGGCCAGGTGCAGTGGCTCACACCTGTAATCCCAGCACTTTGAGAGGCTAAGGCAGGAGGACTACTTGAAGTCAGGAGTTCAAGACCAGCCTGGCCAACACGGTGAAATCTCATTTCTACTAAAAATACAAAACTTAGCTGGGCATGGCGGCGCACACCTGTAATCCCAGCTACTCAAGAGGCTGAAGCATGAAAATTGCTTGAACCCGGGAGGCACAGGTTACAGTGAGCCAAGATCTCACCACTGCACTCCAGCCTGGGTGACAGAGCAAAACTCGGTCTCAAAAACAAAAAAAGCAGCTCTGCCCAACAGAGACTCCCAAGTTAAATCCGGAAAAAACAAAAAAGAAGAAGAAAAAGCCCCAAGCCCAGAGCTGTGGTGTTGCTGCAGGGCAGAAGGAGCCCAGTACAAGGACACTCAGCCCAGCCTGAGGGTAGGTGACAACTGGCCTCTTTCCACCTGCTGCTCCATCCATCTGGAGGAAGGGGTGCCCCTTTTGAATTCATACCAAGGGGCTGCCCCAGGCAGGAAGCACATGGCCACTCATACATGTAATGGAGGCCAGTTTAATAAAGAGACTGCCTGGGCCCGGTGGCTTCATGCCTGTAATCCAGCACTTTGGGAAGCCAAGGTGGGCAGATCACCTGAGGTCAGGAGTTTGAGACCAGCCTGGCCAACGTGGTGAAACCTGGTCTCTACAAAATTATAAAATTTAGCCGGGCATGGTGATGGCGTGTGCCTATAGTCCCAGCTTCTCGAGAGGCTGAGACAGGAGAATTGCTTGAACCCGGGTGGCAGAAGTTGCAGCGAGCCAAGATCACGCCACTGCACTCCAGCCTGGGTGACAGAGTGAGACTCTGTCTCGATAAATAAATAAATAAATAAAATAAAGACATTGATCTCTGACAAAGTGCACAGCAGTTCAGAGAGCAACAGGGATGGTGTCCCTGGTACTCAGGAGGATGACGACAGGGCTGGGGGTGGAGGCTGCTTTGCACCCGGAAAGTGAGACAGGAGAGAGCAAGAGAGAGATAAATAGTGGTTGTCAGGTTTTCTGTTTCTCTCTCTTTTTTTTTTTGATAGGGTTTTGCTCTGTCCCTGAAGCTAGAGTGCAGTGGTGCGATCATGGCTCACTGCAGCCTCAAACTCCTGGGCTCAAGCCATCCTCCCACCTCAGCCTCCCATGTAGCTACAACTACAGGCACACCTCACTCCACCTGGCTAATGTTTTTGTTTTTTCGGAGACACAGGGGTCTTGCTTTGTTGCCCAAGCTGATCTCAAACACCTGGCTTCAAGCAGTCCTCCTGCCTCAGCCTCCCAAAGTGTTGGGATTACAGGCGCGAGCCACTGCACCTGGCCATTTTCTTGTTTTTGTTTTTCTTTTTGTTTTTTGAGACAGAGTCTGCTCTGTCGCCCAGGCTGGAATGCAGTGGCGTGACCTTGGCTCACTGCAACCTCCACCTCCCGGATTAAAGCCATTCTCCTGCCTCAGCCTCCCCAGTAGCTGGGACTACAGGTGCACACCACCACACCCGACTAATTTTTATATTTAGTAGAGACGGAGTTTCACCATGTTGGGCAGGCTGGTCTTGATCTCCTGACCTCGTGATCTACCTGCTTCAGCCTCCCAAAGTGCTTGGATTACAGGTGTGAGCCACTGTGCCCGGCCCCGTGGTGTCTTTATAAGAAGAGGAGACACACAAGGGAAGCCAGCTCTATGCAGACAGAGGCAGAGACAGGGCTGCTGCTGCCTTAAGCCCAGGAAGGCCCTGTGCTATCAGAAGCTGGAAGAAGCCAGGAAGGATCCTCCCCTAGAACCTTGGAGGGCGAGGCCATGCCCATGCCTTGATTTCAGATTTCCAGCCTGGTGAACTGGGAGACAATACGTTTCCCTTATTGTTGTTTTTTGAGATGGCTCTGTCGCCCAGGTTCAAGCGATTCTCCTGCCTCAGGCTCCCGAGTAGCTAGGACTACAGGTGCCTGCCATCACGCCAGGCTAATTTTTGTATTTTAGTAAAAACAGAATTTCACCATGTTGACCAGGCTGGTCTCAAACTCCCAACCTCAAATGATCCACCCACCTGGGCCTCTCAAAGTGCTGGGATTACAAGCATGAGCCACCTTGCGCCCGGCAGGCTAAGTTATTTATTACATCTCTGGTTGCAATGGTCAGTTTCTTGTGTCAGCTTGGCTAGACTGCTGTCCTCAGTCATTCAGTCAAATATTAGTCCACGTGCTACTGCAAGAAGATATCTTGTTGATGGGATTAAACCCTATAATCAGTTTACCTTAATGAAGGAAATTTATCCTAGATAATCTGAGGGGGCTGGGCGAGGTGGCTCACACCTGTAATCCCAGCATTTTGGGAGGCCAAGGCAGGCAGATCCCCTAAGGTCAGGAGTTTGAGACCAGACTGGCCAACATGGTGAATCCCATCTCTACTAAAAATACAAAAATCAGCCAGGCATGGTAGTGCGCACCTGTAATCCCAGCTACTTGGGAGGCTGATGCAGGAGAATCACTTGAACCTGGGCGGCAGAGGTTGGCAGTGAGCTGAGATCGTGCCATTGCACTCCAACCTGGGCGATAGAGCAGGACTCTGTCTCTTAAAAAAAAAAAGTTTCCGTATCTTTTGTTGGGAAATGAATTATATTGCATAGAACTAAATCACACATACACACACACACACACACACACACACACACTCTCTCTCTTTCTCTCTCTCTCTCTCTCTCTCTCTCTTAGTGGCCTGAAGTGATCAGTCAAAACGTTTTCAGAACAGAGCCAAAGCTTCCCTGAGGAAATTCCGCCTGTAGACAGGGGCTTCAGTTCATGCCCAAAGCTCCAGCCTGTGCTTTCCGATGGGTGCCCTGTGAATGGATTTTGAAGTTGCTTAGCCAGCCCTACAATTCTATAAGCCAATTCCTTGCAACAGATCACTTCATACATACCCCTTACTGGCTCTGTTTCTCTGTATTATCCCGGATTGATGAAGTGATCTACTTCCTGTCCATCCCCCATCCCAAGCTAGAAAGGAAGCTCCGTGAGCAGAGTTCAGTATTTTGTTTACTGCTGTATCCCGGCTGCCTCGGGCAGCACTTCTTTTTCTTATTTTTGAGATGGAGTTTCGCTCTTGTCACCCAAGCTGGACTGCAGTGGCACAGTCTCGGTTCATTGCAACCTCTGCTCTGGGATGGTTGAGAATCAAGCGATTCTCCTGCCTCAACCTCCCAAGTCACTGGGATTACAGGCATGCACCACCACACCCGGTTAATCTTTTGTACTTTTAGTAGAAATGGGGTTTCACGATGTTAGCCAGGCTGGTCTAGAACTCCTGACCTCAGATGATCTGCCACCTCGCCCTCCCAAAATGCTGGGATTACAGGCGTGAGCCACCATACCTGGCCACTTTTTTTTTTTTTTTTTTTTAAAGGCAGGGTCTCAGCCAACACAGTGGCTTGCCCCTGTAATCCCAGCATTTTGGAAGGCTGAGGCAGTAGGATCACTGGAGCCCAGGAGTTCAAGACCAGCCTGGGTGACAAAACAGGATCTCATCTCTCTTTTAAATTAAAAAAAAAAAAAAAAAAAAAAAGACAAGGTCTCGCTCTGTCGTCCAGGCTGGAGCACAGTGGCAAAATAATAGCTCATTGCAGGCTGAATTCCTGGCCTCAAGCAGTCCTCCTGCCTCAGCCTCCCAAAGTGCTGGGATTACAGGCATGAACAACCAGGCCCAGCCCTAGGCCAGCACTTAATATGCTTGTTGTGTTCATTTCTTTTTCCATTAAAACAACACAAAACCAAACAAAAATTTAGCTTCCACTCTGCCTCAGCCTCCAGCCCTCTTCCACATACCTGATGGGTGCCTGGATGCTTTTCCCCATTCCTCAAACCTGCCCAGGCCTTTCATACCCACCACACCCCAAACCACTTTCCCATCTTACCCCTACACCTGCTACCCCTCAAGTCCCCATCTTGGGCAGCCCTACCATGTACCCTGTTTCCAGGGCCAAGGATCTAGGCTTTGTCCCTCACCCCTCATAGCCCATCAGGCTCCAAGTCCTGTCCATTCTTCCTCCTAAATCTCTCTCCTACCTGTTTTCTCCTCTTCTCTATGGCTTCACCTTGGCCCCAGCCACAGCCTCCCCACCGAAATTCTGGCCCTAGTCTCATTCACCTTCTTCAGTTCTCAAGGGGTATCTTTTTTTTTTTTTTTTGAGTCAGAGTTTTGCTCTTGTCACCCAGGCTGGAGTACAATGGCGAGCAATCTCAGCTCGCTACAACCTCTACCTCCCAAGTTCAAGTGATTCTCCTGCCTCAGCCTCCTGAGTAGTTGGGATTACAGGTGCCCGCCACCACACCTGGGTAAATTTTGTATTTTTAGTAGAGATGGAGTTTCACCATGTTGGCCAGGCTGGTCTTGAAGTCCTGACCTCAGGTGATTCACCTACCTTAGCCTCCCAAAGTGCTGGGATTACACGTGTGAGCCACCTCACCTGGCCCAGGGTGGGTGAGGGGGGGTTTCTAAAACACAAATATGACTCCTCTCTCTTCTATGCTAAGACCGTGCCATGGCTCCCCAGTGCCTTCAAGAGAAAGCCCAACCTCCTTACCTTCCAGGCCCCATATGATCTGGCAGTTTCCTCAATCCCATCTCCTATTTCTTCTCTGCCAACTCTCTTTCTCCTTCCCTCCTTCTCAAGAAGGGAAGGAGAAAGAGAGTTGGCAGAGGAAAAAATGCCAGACAGTTCTTCTCTTCATTTTTTCACACCTCTGTGACTGCAGCTTCCTCTCCCAGATTCAGGTTTTGTTTTCACTTTTTACTGCAGCCCACAATGAAAAGTTCATTTACAGCATAATTTAATAAACACACAAAATAATAATCATAGTAATATTAACAGGACAATTATTATATTACATGGCAGGAACAGCTCAAAATACTTTCTACATGTGACCCAGTTAATACTCCTAACCGTCCAATGAGGTAGATCCCAGAGTTAATCCTCATTTTAAAGAGAGAAAAACTAAGGCCCAGAGAGTTAAGTTACTTGTTCAGGATCATCAAACAAGTGAGAGAATTCAGGCCAGGCGCGGTGGCTCATGCCTGTAATCCCAGCACTTTGGGAGGCCGAGGTGGGCAGGTCATTAGGTCAAGAGATAGAGACCATCCTGGCCAACATGGCGAAACCCCGTCTCTGCTAAAAATACAAAAGTTAGCTGGGCATGGTGGCGCATGCCTGTAGTCCCAGCTACTTGGGAGGCTGAGGCAGAAGAATTGCTTGAACCTGGGAGGCAGAGGCTGCAGTGAGCTGAGGTCGCACCACTGCACTCCAGCCTGGCGCCTGGCGACGGAGCAAGACTCTGTCTCAAAAAAAAAAAAAAAGTGAGAGAATTGGAACCCAGACAGGCTGGCTCCAGAGTTGAGCACTTTCCCCTGTCTTGTGGTGTGGCCCAACAACCTCTGAAAATATATAACTGAAGACTGGGTGCAGTGGCTCACACCTATTATCCCAGCACTTTAAGAGGCTGAGGCAGGTGGATCACCTGAGGTTAGGAGTTCAAGACCAGCCTGGCCAACATGGCAAAACCCCGTTTCCCTGAGTGACAGAGCAAGACTCCCAAAAAAAGAAAAGAAAGGAGGGAAGGAGGGAAGGAGGGAAAGAAGGAAGGAAGGAAGGAAAATATGTAACAGAAACAAATTTTCTTAGAGAAATATTTCCTTAATACTCTCTTACTCCATACAGTGCGTCTGATATTTCACTATTCTTTTATTTTGTGCGTTTGTTTAATGCTACTTGCAACCCCATAAATATTTTCCTGGACTCACTAATGGGTCAAGATTTATAGTTTTGGCTGGATTCAGTGGCCCATGCCTGTAATCCTAGCACTGTAGGAAGCCGAGGTGGGAGGATTGCTCAAGCCCAGGAATTTGAGACCAGCCTGGGCAATGTAGTGAGACCCTGTCTCCACAGAAAATTTTTTTAAATTAGCTGAGCATGGTGGTGTATGCCTGTAGTTCCAGCTATTCTGGAGGCTGAGGTGGGAGGGTTGCTTGAGCCAGGAAGTTTGAGTCATGATTGTACCACTGCACTCCAGCCTGGGGCATAGAGCAAGTCTCTGTCTCCAAAAAAAAAAAAAAAAAGACCTATAGTTTTTAAAATGTGGCCCTTGGCCAGGTACAGTGGCTCATGCCTGTAATCCTAGCACTTCGGGAGGCAAAGGTGGGCAGATCATCTGAAGTCAGAAGTTGGAGATGAACCTGGCCAACCCAGTGAAACCCCATCTCTACTAAAAATGAAAAATTAGCCAGGCATGGTGGTGAGCGCCTGTAGTCCCAGCTACTCAGGAGGCTGAGCCAGGAGAATTGCTTGAACCCGGGAGGCAGAGGTTGCAGTGGGCCAAGATCGCACCATTACACTCCAGCCTGGGCAACAAGAGCAAAACCCCATCTAAGAAAAAAGAAAAAGAAAACGTGGCCCTAGAAAGCCTTCCCCAACCCGCCCTCATCCCAGGAGTCTTGCCTCTGACTTCCTGCATCCAGCCTCCAGCTACCCGCATCTGTGGAGCTCCATACCCTGCTGCCTGTGGCTCTCCACCTTCCACTGTCTCATGAACTCCAAGCCAGATTTAGAATCAGCTCTCTGCCTGGAATGCCATGGAGCCGGCAGCTCCCTGGATGCCTCCCCAGGGTCCCCAGTGCATTTGTTTCCTGTGACTGCCATGACAAGGTACCAAAACCTGGGCGGTTTAAAACAAGGGAAACATGGCTGGGCACGGTAGCTCGCACCTGTAATCCTAGCATTTTGGGAGGCGGAGGCAGGCGGACCACCTGAGGTCAGGAGTTTGAGACCAGCCTGGCCAACATGGTGAAACCCTGTCTCTACTACAAATACAAAAATTAGCTGGGCATGGTGGTGGGCACCTGTAATTGTAGCTACTCAGGAGGCTGAGGCAGGAGAATTGCTGGAACCTGGGAGGTGAAGGAGGCTGCAGGGAGCCAAGATTGCACCACTGTACTCCAGCCTGGGCGACAGAGTCAGACTTTCCATCTCAAAAAAAAAAAAAAAAAAAGAGAGATAAACATATTGTCTCCCAGTTCACCAGGCTGAAAATCCTAAATCAAGGCATGGGCATGGCCTCACTCCCAACAAGGCTCTAGGGGAGGATATTTCCTGGCTTCTTCCAGCTTCTGATAGCACAGGGCCTTCCTGGGCTTGTGGCTGCAGCACCCCCATCTCCATCACCACAGGATTGTGTGTCTCCTCTTCTTATAAAGACACCAGGAATGATGAACAAAGGGCCCACCCCACTCTGGTATGGCCTTGTCTTAACAAATTCCCTCTCCAAGGACCCTATTTCCAAATAAGGTCACATTCTGAAGCACTGGGAGATCAGGACGTCAGCCTCTATTTTTGGGGGGAACCCATTCAACCTGTTGGTCAGTTTACACTCACCATATCTTCCTTTTTTTTTTTTTTTGAGACGGAGTCTAGCTCTGTCACCCAGGCTGGAGTACAGCGGTGCAATCTCAGCTCACTGCAACCTCTGCCTCCCGGGTTTAAGCAATTCTCATGCCTGAGCCTCCCGAGTAGCTGGAATTACAGGCATGCACCACCATGCCTGTATTTTCAGTAGAGACTATGATAGCCAGGCTGGTCTCGAACTCCTGACCTCAGGTGATCCGCCTGTCTTGGCCTCCCAAAGTGTGGGGATTACCGGCGTGAGCCACCGAGCCGGGCCCAGACTACGGATTTTTGCTTTTATGCTCATTGTACCAGGAATTGTTGTAAGTGCTCATGTATATTTATTGAATCGATGAATGAAGCACCGTTTGTCGAATGACCTTGAGGACTCCTGCAGGATGCTAATGAACACATTTCTCAGCTGGACTGAGCTCCATCATCCTGCCATCCGGCTCACCTGACCTGCGTTCTGGCTTCATTCCTGTCTCCATGTATTTGCTTAAAGTCGTGCCGGCGTCAGGATCTCTCTCCCTATCCGCCAAGAAGCTCTTCCCTCTTATCTTCCCGGCTCCTCGAGGTAAAGGTGCGAACAGAGGGGCCCCCAAGGTGTGATTGGAAGGCTGGTGGGTTGCTATAGTTACTGCATCCGCCCGCGGCGGGACATCCCCAGGACGCTCCGCCTCTAGTGGTGCGAGGTGGGCAGCTCTGAAGCGGCCCAGCGCAGGGGCGGGCAAACGAGGAGGCAAAGCGGCCTCCTCACGCCTCCACCCCAACCACACAGTTGTCAAGGAGATGAAGCGCTTCCCTTCAGCGCTGCCTCACTCCCCTTTCTCCTAAAGAAAGGCACAGTTGCGTAGTTAGAGGGCAGGGTGGGCTGGAAGACTGCCGGAAAGTCTGGGACACCGCTCGGTACTAGCGCGCTCCCAACATCTCCCACCTCCTCCAAGGCTCCCTACGCCTGCGCGGAGACCAGGTCCCGAGTACTACCCCAGGGACGCGCATGCGCGCAACGGAGTTTTTGCGCGTGCGCCGTTGTGGCCCCAGGAGGCTGGGGGACCCGCGCGATGCTAACCTTGCGGCTGCGCGGTTGCGGCCTGCCGGTGGGGCTCGGCGGAGCGCAGTTCTGCGCCTGCGCCATGCTGGGGAAGGGTGAGGGCGTTGGGGCCGACTGGCGTTGGGCGCGCCTGCGCCTTGGCATGCGGGGAGGCCGGAGGCGGGGCCCAAAGAGGGGAGGGAGGGGGCGGGGGGTGGGAACAGGCCGCAGAAGGCCGAGCCCTGACCCACCGGCGGGTGCGGCGACGCCGGTGAGTGACCCGTGGCCCGACTCCGTCCCCACCCTCCGCGACCCTCGCTCTTCCTGCAGTTCCCCGTAGCCTCCTCTGTCTCCTTGTGATCCCGGACCCCCGTTATCTCCAGAGCTCCCCTTAATTTGTGGCAATCCCTAGAGCCCCCACAATCCCCGTAGACCCTGATCCCTAATATTTGATGTCCCAGCTCTTCCACTGATACAGGAGCTTCCATTTCATTATTCCTGGACATCCCCTCTCAGGGCCCTTCTCATATCAGTCTTACAGACGCCCCGTTACCCCCTGGAGCCCCTACAGCGCCTCCTCTGCTCCAGATTCCCCCCTTCTTGCTGTATCGCCCCTTCCGCATCTCCTCATCTTCATGCATCTAAGACCCCCAAGACACCCCCATCGTCCCTCCATTTCCTGTCCTCCGGTGCCCCTACTCTCTTAACTCCTGCAGACACCTTCTCTCCTCGCACTTTTCCTCCTTTCCCTCCATCCCTCAGACCCTCCCCCAATTTCCATCAACTCCTCAGCGTGGCACTTCGCGCCACGCGAAGCCCGAAGCCCGAGCCGAGCGCTCCGCTGGTGTCAGCTATTCTTAGGCGCTTCCGACTGCCCCGGGAGCCCGTCGCCCCTGCCCGCCCCCCGCCCCCACTCCTGCCCCGGGGGCTGAGGAGCTCGCGGCCCGGCGGTCTGGGTGGGGCGGCGGCGGGACGTCGAGCCCCCGCTAGCCCCGTGCGCCCTTTGCCCGCAGCGCCGGCGCCCCCCATGCGCCAGGCGACCGGACGGCGGCGTCGGGGGGCGCCATGGCCTCGGCGGCGGCGGCGGGCGAAACGGAGGAAACCACCCGGCTGCGCAAGCCGCGCTTCTCGTTCGAAGAGAACCAGATCCTGATCCGCGAGGTGCGCGCCCACTACCCGCAGCTCTACGGCGCGCAGAGCCGTCGGGTGAGCGTGGCCGAGCGGCGGCGCGTTTGGGACGGCATCGCCGCCAAGATCAACGGTATCACCAGCTGGAAGCGCACGGGCCAGGAGGTGCAGAAGCGTTGGAACGACTTCAAGCGCCGCACCAAGGAGAAGCTCGCTCGCGTGCCGCACTCCACGCAGGGTGCCGGGCCCGCCGCCGAGGACGCCTTCTCCGCCGAGGAGGAGACCATTTTTGCCATCCTGGGGCCAGGTGTGGCGGGGCCAGGGGCAGGTGCTGGGGCGGATGAGCCCCCTGCAGCCCCCTCCTCACAGCTGCCGCCCCCAAGCGCCTGCCCCCAACGCTATGTGTTGTCAGAAGACCGCAGGGAGGACCGACGTGCAGGTGAGTGTCCTCAGCATCGCCTTAGGGAGAGCAAACACAAAGTTGTCCGTGTGCCTGCGCTGTTCCAAGCCTTTTACGTGGCTCATCTCAAGACTTGCTGCAGCTTGTGAGGTGGGTGCTGTCCTTCTCCCCACTTTATAGCAAGGGAAACTGAAACTCAGAGAAATGAAATGACTTGCCTCAGGTCCCTTAGCTAGTGACTGTCAAGAGTCAGGAATGAAACCAGACCTAGGAGGCCTGACTCAGGTCCACACCTGGAATCGTCAGCACAGGCAGGATCTCATGAAAGGCAGTGTAGAGTAGTGACTCTGGAGGCAGACTGCCTGGGCTCCAATCACAACTTTGCCACTCCACTGTGTGATCTAAGTTACTGTACTTCAGTTGCTGCATCTGTAAAATGGAGATAAAAATAGTCTGCACCTCTCGCGACCAGCCTGACCAATATGGTGAAACCCCATCTTTTAAAATAAATAAATAGTCTGTACCTCAAAGTGTTGCTGTGAAGATTAAATGAGCTAATATGGGTAAGTTGCTGAGGTCAGCACCTCCTGAACGCTCACTGTTAGTTCTTGATAGAATCGTCATTGCGGCGAGATGCATACTATTTCACTATTTCCTAAATCAAAGACTTAGACATGTTTGGTCATTTTCCCAAGGTCATGCCTTCGGTAGAGGTGTGGAGAGCTGACTACAGAGACTTCCTGCTTAGCTTTGATTCTGGATTATTTCTTCTACAGCCATTCCCTGAGCACCTGCTCTGGGCTGGATAAGGCTGGAGACACATGGATGACTGAGCCAGTCCAGTAGTGGGGTGGGGAAGACAGTGATGAGTTGAGGGGACAGGGCTGGGGTGGGGGATCCTAGGGACTGTGGGAGCCCAGAAGGGGTTTCTGACTCTGGTGGGGGAGGTGGGCGGGGGGAGTATCCAGGAGGGCTTCCTGGAGTAGGGGACATCAGAGCTGAAGTGCAAAGAGTAAGATGAAAAGCTGGGAAAGTATTTTTGGTAGAGGAAACAGCATGTGCAATGGCTTGGAGGCAAGAAAGCTTGGTCAGTTAGGGAAACTAAAAGAAGTTGTGGGGCAGAGGGTGTAGAGTGGAAAGATTGAAGAAAAGTAATATTTTGAGATGAGCTCAGAGAGGTCAGCAAAGGCCAGACCATACTGTGCCTTTAGGCCAAGGTGGGGAGTTTGGATTTTATCCTGACTGCTATGAGGAGCCACTGAAGGGTTGGAAGAAGGGGAGGAACATGGGCATGTTCAATCAAGACAGTTCAAGATCATGTGATTCAGAGAGGTTCATTCACCAACCCAAGGTCACACAGCAAGTGACAGAGTCAGGAATCAAACATAAGTGTATGTCCAACTCCCAGTCCATGGCAGTTAACCACTGGGCTAGATTGCCCAGCAATAACAAGAGTTAATATTGACCAGGAGTTAATGAGTATGTCAGAATTAGATTACACATGGTGTGGAAGTCAAGGTCAGGAATGAACTTGCTTTTTTTTTTATCTTTTAGATGGAGTCTTGCTCTGTTGCCCAGGCTGGAGAGCAGTGGCACAATCTTGGCTCGCTACAACCTCTGCCTTCCAGGTTCAAGTGATTCTCCTGCCTCAGCCTCCTGAGTAGCTGGGATTACAGATGCCCACCACCGTGCCTGGGTAGTTTTTGTATTTTTGGTAGAGACAGGATTTCACCATGTTGACCAAGCTGGTCTCGAACTCCCAATCTCAGGTGATCCGCCCTCCTCGGTCTCCCAAAGTGCTGGGATTACAGGCATGAGCCACTGCACCCAGCCTGGATTTGCTCTTAAGCACATTTGGGAGGCATGAAAGTCTCTTAAGCAGGAAGGTGACACAATCACGTGGGGTCCTTGTTCTCAAACCTTGAATCAAACCTCGGTGTTTCCATCTGTGAGATGGCCCCATAGGACCAGAGCAGAGATGGCCAACTTATTTTTTCAGAAGCTGTATAACCGCTTCATTGACTCATTTAACAAATAATACATTGAGAACCCCTTCCAAGGCAGCTACTATGGTAGGTGCAGGGAATACTGTAAAGAAAAAGACAATATCCCCTTTCCTTATGGAGCCAACATTCTATGTAGTTGAAGAAAACAGACCACAAAGAAGTAACCCCCAAAACAGACTGTATACAGGAGGTGGTGAAAACTAAGAGGAGAAATAAGGCATATTCAGAGGATGGTGAGTCACGGAAGGGGACTATACAGACAGGGTAGTCAGGAAGGGCTTCTCAGAGAAGGTGAAATTCAAGTAGAGGTGAGAATAGTGTGAGCCTGGCAGACACCTGGGAAAAGGGCAATTCTGCTCTAGGAAACAGCATGTGCAAAGGTTCTGAGGCAGGAACATGCATTGAGCATCCTCTATTAGAACTTTACACAGGCCTGACATGGTGGCTCACGCCTGTAATCTCAGCACTCTGTGTAGTCCCAGGTCACACACTCATTTACAAGTACAGAAACTGAGAGGCAGGTTCTGCCCTGTAATGGCTCATGCCTGTAATCCCAGCACTTTGGGAGGCCAAGGCAGCCTGGGGTCAGGAGTTTGAGACCAGCCTGGCCAACATAGTGAAACCCCATCTCTACTAAAAAATACAAAAATTAGCCGGACATGGTGGCATGCACCTGTAATCCCAGCTACTCAGAAGGGTGAGGCTGGAGAATCACTTGAACCTGGGAGGTGGAGGTTGCAGTGAGCTGAGATCGTGCTACTGCACTCCCGCCTGGGTGACAGAGCAAGACTCCTTCTCAAAACAAACAAACAAAAACAACAAGTAGGGAAAACTGAGATCCAAAGTTTGCAAATAAATGTGATTTTAACTCTTACAGTGAATCCAGGCACAGAGGCATGTCTGTAATCCCAGCACTTTGGGAGCCTGAGGCAGGAGGATTGCTTGATCCCAGGAGCACAAGACCAGCCTGGGCAACAAAGTGAGACCCCATCTCTACAAAAAAATCCAAAAATTAACCAGACATGGTGGCATGGCACCTTGGTCCCAGCTACACATGAGGTTGAGGTGGCATGAGGATCCCTTGAGCCTGGGAAGCAGAGGTTGCGGTGAGCCATGATTGTACCACTGCACTCCAACCTGGGCAACAGAGCAAGACCCTTCCTCAAAAAAAAACAAAAGCAGCTGGGCACGGTGGCTCACACCTGTAATCCCAGCACTTTGGGAGGCTGAGGCAGGTGGATCACCTGAGGTCAGGAGTTCCAGACCAGCCTAGGTAACCTGGTGAAACCCCATCTCTACTAAAATACAAAAATTGGCCAGGAGTGGTGGTGTGTGCCTATAATCCCAGCTACTCTGGAGGCTGAGGCAGGAGAATTACTTGAGCTTGGGAGGTAGAAGTTGCAGTGAGCAGAGATCACACCATTACACTCCAGCCTGGGTGACAAAGCTAGACTCCGTCTCCAAAAGAAAAAAGTAAAAACCACAAAAAAACTCTTGCAGTGGCTTCTATGACTCCTGTGAACCTGGTGGGCATGAAGGCTGGGCTACTTTCTGTTCCTTTTTACTCAGTAGACCAGAAAAGCCACATTTCTGAGTGGCTGCAATTCCCATGTTCCTTATAAGGAAGACATCCTACCCATACCCACACCCCAGGCCCACAGCCCTTGCCCCAGGAGTGTTTAAGAACATGGATTCCGCTGTCGTGAAGTGGTTCACACCTGTAATCCCAGCACTATGGGAGACCGAGGAGGCCAAGGTGGGCGAATCCCTTGAGAACAGGAGTTTGAGACCAGCCTCGCCAACATGGTAAAACCTCGTCTCTACTAAAAATACAAAAATCAGCCAGGCATGGTGCACATGCCTATAATCCCAGCTCCTCAGGAAGCTGAGGCAGGAGTGAACCTGGGAGGTAGAAGTTGCAGTGAGTCCAGGTTATGCCACTGCACTCCAGCCTGGGTGACAGAGTGAGAGTCTGTCTCAAAAACAAAAAGAGCATGGACTCTGGCCATGCAGTGGCTCACACCTGTAATCCCAGCACTTTGGGAGGCCAAGGCAGGAGGATCATTTGAGGCCAGGAGTTTGAGACCAACCTGGGCAATATAGCGAGGACCCCATCTCTACAAAACAAACAAAAGCACGGACTCTGGAGTCAACTCGGATTCAAATCCCTTTTCTGCATATGACACCTCTCTCTGAGCATCAACTCACCTCATCTATAAAATGTGGCGATGATCATGATAGCACCTACCCCAGAGAATGGCTGGGAGGACTCCGTGAGATCATGTAAGAGGGGATTTAGCCCAGGGCCTGGCTCAGTTGTCCTGTCACTGTATGCTCTGCTTATCTGTCTCCCAGCCTCCCTACCTCCTGCTGGTGGCTGGCCCAGGGATGCTGGACCCCAGCAGCCAGGGCAGGAGGTGGCTGGTTTGTTGGTTTGTCTTTGAGACAAACCAACTAATTTTTGTCCGGCTAATTTTTGTATTTTTTAGTAGAGATGGGGTTTCGCCATGTTGGCCAGGCTGGTCTCGAACTCCTGACCCCAGGTGATGTGCCTGCCTTGGCCTCCCAGAGTGCTGGGATTACAGGCATGAGCCACTGTACCTGCCCCTCAGTTTCTGTACTTGTAAATGAGTGTCTCTGTCGCCCAGGCTAGAGTTCGATCTAGTCTCACTGCAACCTCTGCCTCCAGGGTTCAGGCGATTCTCGTACCTGGAGTAGCTGGGATTACAGGCATGCACTACCACGCCCAGCTAATTTTTGTATTTTGAGTAGAGACAGGACTTCACCATGTTGGCCAGGCTGGTCTCAAACTCCTGACATCAGGTGATCCACATGCCTGGGCCTCCCAAAATGCTGGGATTACTAGCGTGAGCCACTGCACCTAGCCTGGATGGCTGGTTTTTTGTTTTTGTTATTCTTTTTTTTTTTCTTTTCTCTCCCTCTCTTTCTTTGGCTGGCTGTTTTTGAGAGAAGAGCGGGGTAATCTGATTTGGCCAAGGAGCGGGAGGCCAACTTCCCCAAGGAAGGAACATCCGAAAAAAACATCCGAGCTGATGCAAGAGGCAGTGTGAGCCTGGCCCAGGGAACAGCACATGGGAAGACAGACAGAAAGGAGGAGGTGGGAGCAAGTGTTGAGGCCCCAGAGCCGTGGGAAGAGGCTGGACTTTCTCCTGTGGGTGCTGGGAGCTCTGGAGCCTGGGACCCTATCAGCGCTGACTCTCTGGAAGCCCCAGCTGTTTTCTCATTAAAGAAAAAATGTTGTGCTGGACATGGTTCTAAGCACCAGGTAAACAGAAGGGAGCGATACAAAGCCCTGCCTGATGGAGCTGACATCAGGAGGAGGAGGCAGACAGCAGACACAGAGCCAGTCCATGCCAGGTGGAGATAAGAGCTAGGAGAGGAATCAGGTAGGGTTAGGGGAGAGGAATCAGGTAGGGTTAGGGGAGAGGAATCAGGTAGGGTTAGGGGAGAGAAAAGGAAAGGGACAGAGCCAGCCTGAGCAACATGGCAAAACCCTGTCTCTATAAAAACAAAACAAAAATTAGCCAGGCGTGGTGGTGCACACCTGTAGTCCCAGCTACCCAGGAGGCAGAGGTTGCAGTGAGCCAAGATTGCGTCACTGTACTCCTGCCTGGGTGACAGAATGAAACTCCTACTCAAAAAAAAAGAAGCAGGCCTGATGAGTTTGAGGGTCAGCAAGGAGCCCACGTGGCTAGAGCTAAGTAAGCTAAGAGGGAGGGGTGGGAGCTGAGGTCAGGGAGGCAGGGCCATAGAGGCCTAAAGGACTTTGCTTTTACCCTGAGTGAGGTGGGAGCCACAGGACGGTTCAAGCATAGAAACAATATCTGACTTATATATTTTTTTTCTTTAAACAGAGTCTTGCTCTGTCACCAGGCTGGACAGAATGCAGTGGTGTGATCTCGGCTCCCAGGTTCAAGCAATTTTCCTGCCTCAGCCTCCCAAGTAGCTGGTACTACAGGCACGCGCCATCACACCTGGCTAATTGCTGTATTTTTAGTAGAGACGGGGTTTCACCATGTTGGCCAGGATGGTGTCGATCTCTTGACCTCGTGATCCACCCCCCTCAACCTCCCAGAGTACTGGGATTACAGATGTGAGCCACCGCACCCGGCCTGACTTGTATTTTTTAAAATAATTATATTGAGATAGAATTCCCATACTATACAATCAACTCACTTAAAGTGTACAATTCGCTTGAGCCCAGGAGTTTGAGACCAGCCTGAGCAACGTAGTGAGACCTCATCTCTACAAAAAAAATAAATAAAATTAGCCTGGTGTGGGGTTGTACATCTGTGGTCCCAGCAGCTCAGGAGGCTGCGATGGGAGGATCGCTAAGCTGGGGAGGTTAAGGCTGCAGTGAGCTGAGATCTCACCACTGCACTCCAGCATGGGCAACAGAGCGAGATTCTGTCTTCGAAAAAATAATAATAATAAATAAAGTGTACAAATCAATAGCTTTTAGTATATTCACAATTGTGCAACCATTACCACAGTCAATTTTAGAACATTTACGTCACTCCAGAAAGAAACCCTGCACCTCTTGGCCATCCCCAATCCCCCATCTTCCCCATCTTCCCCATCTTCCCCATCTTCCCCATCTTCCCCCAGCCCCTGGAAGCCACTCATCTGCTTTCTGTCTCTATAGATTTGCCTATGTTTTTCTTTTTGAGACAGAATCTTGCTCTGTTACCCAGGCTGGAGTACAGTAGCATGTTCTCAGCTCACTACAACCTCCACCTCCCAGGTTCAAACAATTCTTCTGCCTCAGCCTCCTGAGTAGCTGGGATAAAAGGCATGAGCCACTACACCCGGCTAATTTTTTTGTGTTTTTAGTGGAGACGGGGTTTTACCATGTTGGCCAGGCTGGTCTCAAAGTCCTGACCTCAGTTGATCCTCCCACCTCGGCCTCCCAAAGCACTGGGATTACAGGCATGAGCCACCACACCCAGCCAGATTTGCCTATTTTGGACATTTATATAAATGGCCCCTATGATCTGTAGTCCTTTGTGACTAGCTTGTTTCCTGTAGCCTCACTGCCTTGTAATTTAGTTGGACCCCTTAGGCTGCTGGTGGAAAAAGATACTGTCAGGGGTAGTGGGGGGACGCGGAGAGCCGTCAGTGAGGTGGTGACTGCAGTGGTCCTGGTGGGAGATGCTGGTGGTTAGACCAGGGTGGGGGACCATGGAGAAAGAAGTTGGATGTATTTAATTTGAAGGCAGAGCTGATAGTGTCTACACGCGGATGGTGTCTTAGTAAACAAAACAGTGAAGGTGTTTAACCTGAGCAGCTGGGAGGATGGAGCTGCATCTGCTGAGATGAGAGCAGCTGAGGGAGGAGCTGGTTGGGGGAGGATCAGAAGCCCAGCTCTGAGCAAGGGAGTTTGGGGCATTTTTAGACAATCTAGAGTGCCCAGCAGGAGAGGAGTCTGGAGCTCAGGCGAGAGGCTCAGGCTGGGCCCAGGAAGCTGAGAGCCTGTGTGTGCAGACTGCGTTCAAGCCCATGAGCATGAGTGAGACCCCAGGTGAGTAGAGACTGAGGAAGCCTACCAGGCCGGAGGCTGAACTGGAAAATCCTGCAGTCTTGGTTGGAGAGAGTCTCAGGGAAGTGTCCCCCAGTACCCGGTCTCCCAGGCCCCTCTCTCACCTCCTCAGGATCCAGCAGTGGGTGCAGTATCCACATAGTTCAGAGGCTTGTCAAATATTGGCCCTTGTCTGGGCACGGTGGCTCATGCCTGCAATCCCAGAACTCTGGGAGGCCGAGGTGGGTAGATCACTTGAGGTCAGGCATTTGAGACTAGCCTGGCCAACATGCAAAACCCCATCTCTACTAAAAATACAAAAATTTAGCCAGGCAGGGTGACACGTACCTGTAGTTCCAGCTACTCAGGGAGGCTGAGGCAGGAGAATCATTTGAAGTCGGAAAATGGAAGTTGCAGTGAGCCGAGGTCATACGCGCACCACTGCACTCCAGCCTAGGCTACAAAGTGAGACTCTGTCTCAAAAAAAAAAAAAAAGTGTTGGCTCTTACTGTGGGTTAAATGGGAGCTGCCTGCCAGCAAGGGACTTCCAGGACCTATTTCCACTAAAGCTGGCACAGACTCTCCTCTGGGTACAAAGACTGGCCTGCCTTGGAGCTTCTCTTCCAAGGCATGATCTAGCTTAGGTTTTAAAAGGATTGTTCTGGGGCTGAGCACAATGGCTCACGCCTGTAATCCCAGCACTTTGGGAGGCCAAGGTGGTGGATGATGAGGTCAGGAGTTCGAGATCAGCCTGGCCAACATGGTGAAAACCCATCTCTACTAAAAATACAAAAATTAGCTGGGCGTGGTGGTGGGCACCTGTAATCCCAGCTACTCTAGAGGCTGAGGCAGGAGGATTGCTTAAACCCAGGAGGTGGAGACTGCAGTGAGCTGAGATTATGCCACAGCACTCCAGCCTGGGTAACAGAGCAAGACTGTTCTAGGTTTGGGTAGGAGGAAGGTGAGGGAAGGAGGGGTAAAGGGGAAATCAAGGCAGCATCAAGGGTCACTCACCCCTTACCTGCATTTCTCTCTCTACAGATACATCAGCCCACAGCAAGGGGGGCTCCAGCAGCCCCGAGCCCTGGGCCCGGCCCTCCTGCAATCCCCAGGAAGGGGGCTGCCCTCGGCCCAAGGAGCGTGAGTCCCCACCCCCTTCAGCCCTGCAGCCAGTCCAGCTGCCTCGCCTGGCCTTGTCTCCACCGCCCCCAGCCCCTCCACTGCCACCCCCACCGCCACTGGCCCAAGTGGCACCCTCACCCCCAAGTCCCCCACCCCCTCCTCGGCCTCCACCCACTCTCTCGGCCCCAGACCCCTCCCTGGACTTCCTGCGAGCCCAGCAGGAGACTGCCAATGCCATCCGGGAGCTGGCCGGCACCCTTCGACAGGGACTGGCCAAACTGAGCGAGGCCCTCAGCGCCTTGCTGCCCCTTCTGCCAGGAACCCCAGTCGACTCCCTCCCCCAACCTCTGCCCCCACCCCCACCCCCACCCCCAGCTCCCAGGCCTGTCCTGCCCCCTCCAGCCCCCAAAGTAGAGATCACCCCAGAGCCCGTGTCCGTGGTGGCTGCTGTGGTGGACGGGGCAGTGGTGGCAGCCAGGGGAGTGATCATTGCCCCAAGGAGCGAGGAGGGGGCGCCCCGGCCACCCTCAACCCCACTCCCTCCACATGACTCCCCACCACACAAGCGGAGAAAAGGTTTCCCTACACGGAAGAGGCGTGGTCGATGGAAATCTCCGTGAAATCTACTATCTACACTCCTGCCTGCACCCCTTCTCCCCAGCTTGGCGCAGTCGAGGGGGGTGACGCTCTCTGCCCATCCCAGCTGCACCCTAGCTCCCTGCTCCAGGGATGTGAGCACCCACTCCCTGTGCTAGTTAGTGCCTGATTCTCTGGGGGAGCCTCAGCAATGGGCTCCCCCAACCCCTTTCTCTGGTACAGTGCTGTCTGCCTGGCTGCCTCCCTTAACCCTGACTTCTAAGCCATCAACTTCATGTTATTTATTATTGCCCTATGTGGGGTGGGGAGGGAACCTCTCGGGTCTGCACATAGCCCCTTCCCTAACAATTCCTGTTCTTGACTTGAAGAGAATTGACCCGTGGGGGGACTCCCTACCTCCCCATCCCAGACTTTGGAGGGAGTGGGAGTTGTGAGACAAATCAAAACATGGATGACAAAGAGGATATAGCCGTGTATACCCTAGGGAGAGGAGACTCCGAGTTCTGATAGGAGAGGTAGAGGTTGGGTTCTTTGCCTACCATTGCTATCTCTGACTTCCGGAGCTCAACCCCCTCCTTTCTCCCCAGTGGTGACAAGATATCAATAAACTTATTTTTAATACAATTACTGGAGGCTCTGTCTGAGACGGGCCTGGGGGACCAGCACCTACACCTGCCCCACCCCCTGCACAGGCAGGCAATTGGGAGGCTGGTGGTTTTCCAGCCTTTTTTTTTTTTTTTTTTTTTAGTTCTTAAAGCCATCAAGTCTTGTGTTCACATGAAATCTTATTCCTATTCATCTTTTAGATACCAGTCTAAATGTCACCTCCAGGAGAAAGTCCTAGATTCCCTCCCCAAGGCTAACATGGGTTTGCCTCTTAGAGTCTCTGTGTCTGTGGTTCTTTTTTACTTTTCTTTTTTGTGTTTTTGAGATAGGATCTCGCTCTGCTGCCCAGACTGGAGTGCAGTGGCACTATCACGGCTCACTGCAACCTCAACCTCCCAGGCTCAAGCAGTCCTCCTGCCTAAGCCTCCCAAGTAGCTGGGACCACAGGCCTGTGCCATCTGCCCGGCTAATTGTTTTATTTTTATAGAGATGGGGTTTTCCCGTGTTGTCCAGGCTGGTCTTGGACTCTTGGGCTCAGGCAGTCCTCCTACCTTGGCCTCCCAAAGTGTTGGGATTACAAGCATGAGCCACCATACACAGGCAGGTTCTTTTTCATAGTATCTCTAAATGAACACAGGACTTTATCTGTTTAAGGCACATTTGCCCCATAATGTCATGAAGGCAGGAACTGGTTCTTTTACTCTGCTGCAGGGCTAGGTAACAAAGTAGATAGTCACCATCGTTCTGGACTCAGACATGGCTCAAGCCCTGAGGCTGCTCTGGCCAACTGTGTAGCCATGGACTTCTAGCGTTCTCATGTGTAAATGGGCATAAAGATGTCAGAGTTTTTCTTCCTATAATTTTATTATACTTTTTCTTTTCTTTCCTTTTTTTTTTTTTTTTTTTGAGACGGAGTCTTCCTCTGTTGCCAGGCTGGAGTGTAGTGGCATGATCTTGGCTCACTGCAACTTCACCTCCTGGGTCCAGGTTCAAGCAGTTCTGCCTCAGCCTCCCGAGTAGCTGGGATTAAGGTGTGCGCCACCACACCCAGCTAATTTTTGTATTTTTAGTAGAGACGGGGTTTCACCATGTTGGTCAGGTTGGTCTTGAGCTCCTGACCTTGTGATCCACCCGCCTTGGCCTCCCTAGGTGCTGGGATTTCAGGCATGAGCCACTGCGCCTGGCCTGCCCAGCCTGATTTTTTAATTTTTAGAGACAAGGTTTCACCATGTTGGCCAGTCTGGTCTCAAACTTCTGACCTCAAGTGATCCACCCTCCTCAAGCCTCCCAAAGTGCTGGGATTACAGGCGTGAGTCACTGCGCCTGGCCAGGAAAGCTTTCCCTAACACACACTCCACAGCAGTTATCACAAATTTTAGTTCATCATTTTGAGTAAATTTAAGTTTAATATCTGCCTCCATCACCAGGCTGGGACTTCTCAGGGGCAAAGCTTAAGCCTGTCTCAGCCACTGCTGTGTCCCCAGCAATGCCCAGAACGGAAGAGGGGTTGAATAGTTGAATAACTGCACAGCTTAAAAACAACTTCCATTTATGGCACTTCTGTTCTGTGCCAAGCATCAAGCTAAGCATTTATATGCATGTTTCCATTTAATCTGAAGGTACCCAAATAAAAACAGCCTCGAGGGGGGTCTCCATTTTTTCCAAGAAGTTTAGAGATTTGCCCAAGGCCGCAGCTGGTCAGAGGCCAGTCCAGTCCACCTGAAGGCTGAATCAGGCCAGAAGTCTTAACTCCCATTAGTGTTTGGTAAATAATAGGCCAAAAGCAATTTTAAGTGACAAATGTATGCCTCTAGAATGATTCTGTAGTTTTAACTGATTTTTTTTTTAAGGTAATCAGTACATGACACCCATCATTGTGAACCAAGTAACCAGGATGAGGCAAAAGTAGATAAATCTTTTTCTTTTGAGATAGGGTCTTGCTTTGTCGCCCAGGCTGGAGTGCAGTGGCGCGATCATAGTTCACCGCAGCCTCTACCGCCAGGCTCAAGCAATCCTCCCACCTCAGCCTCATAAATCTTTTTTTAAGAGAGAAAAGTGTTCAAATACAGGTGGTAGGCAAAATGGTGAAACTATTTTGAAATTGTGAATCTGGGTAACAATCAGAGCTGCAGCGGTTGCAATGGGACGGGAGGGGAAGGGACAGGCAGCCCCTCACTAGACTGAAAACCAGTGCCAACTGGCACGTCATTCAAATATTTTTAAGCACCTAACACGGACCCCGGCCTAGAAAGAGAAAGGGGCTTTTGTGGGTTAGAACCTGGAGACCCGCCTCCGCCCCTCCCCAAAGACAGCCTCGTCCCGTTCCCAATGCCTGGGAAAGAAGGCAGGAGGGTCCCCAAAGCCTGATTGGGCCTCCTACGTAGTGAGCGCTCAAGGCTGGGGAAAGGTGGTCTGGTATTTGCCCTTCCCCAGCAACTCCCTCCTCTTAGCCCCTTACTCTTCCCTCAAACTGGGGAGCAATAGAGAATAAGGGTCCCGCAAACGCCATGCTCCGAAAGCACGCAAAGACCCCCAGAAAGTTGAGGGGGGAGCGGGTGAGGTAGCGCGAATCTGGAAGGCCTCCCCCAACCTCCCAGACGGCGGAAGTACGTCACTTAGTCCGCTCCGCGGTGCATTTTGGGAATTGTAGTGAAGCGGGTGGGGGACGCCGAGCGGCCGACGGTGTAACCCTTTAGAGACCAGAGCGCGCGAGCAGAGGTGGGACACGGTTAGAGGGCGCTCTGTCGCCCCGCTCCTTTAGCAAACCGAGGCAAAGCTCTGACTCGGGAGCCCTTAGTGCTCTCCCTCCTCTGGCTGTGGCGGGCCCCAGAGCCAGGGATTCCGGGGGAGGACGAAGTGCCAAGTGGCCACTCCCACCCCCTCCTAGTTGCCAGCTTCCCGTCCCTTCTCTGAAGCCAATCAGAGCTTCTCCGCCCCGCCCCAGAAGCTGCTCCCATCCTAATTCGTCATTGGCCTACCTTTGCTGGGCGAGGAAACTGAGGCTCAGAGAGGGTAAGATATTTTGCCTAAAGCTGCACAGCAAATCGAAACAGAAGTTGGAAGCCTGGCAGCCTGTCCACTCACCCCCACAATTTCTGAACCCGGAGTAGCTCTGATCATTCGTATTTCGTCCTCGCCTCCCACCTTTGTGTCCCAGCTCCTTGCGGCACGCCGAACTCCGGCCCCGAGGCGAGGAGGAGTAAAGGTTGCGCGAGGAGAGGCGGCGACCCCCACAGCCAGTCGCTGCCCGCCGTTCCCTTTAAGAGCAGGCCCCGGCGGGACTACGTTTCCCAGAAGGCTTTGCCGGCGCGTTATGTAACTTTCCCTGCGAAGCGGCCTCTGGGGCAGAAGAAGGAGGTGGAGGCGACGGCGGCCGTTGCGGCGGCGGCGGCGAGAGCGGCGGGAGCCCTAGGCGGCGGCGAGAGCGGCCCATCGTGGGACCCGAGCTGTGCGCCTCGGCTTGGAGCCCGGACCGGGCGGGGGCGCCGACGTGCCTCAGCCTGCTTGTGCGAGGGAGGCGGGAGTGAGCAAAAAGGCTTAAGGCCCAGGGGGCGGGGAAGGGGGGCCGGGCCTGGATCCGGCGGGGAGGCCGAGCCGGAGGCCGGACCGTGGCTCGCGCTGCCCCGGGGACGCGGATCGCACGGCGGCGGCGCGGATCGCACGTCGGCTGCCGGTAGAACGCGGGGGCCGGGCGGCGCGCGGACTGGGGCCATGGCGTCTGTGCAGGCGTCCCGCCGCCAGTGGTGCTACCTGTGCGACCTGCCCAAGATGCCGTGGGCCATGGTGTGGGACTTCAGCGAGGCGGTGTGCCGCGGCTGTGTGAACTTCGAGGGCGCGGACCGCATCGAACTGCTCATCGATGCCGCCCGCCAGCTCAAGCGCAGCCACGTGCTCCCCGAGGGCCGCTCGCCCGGGCCCCCGGCCCTTAAGCACCCGGCCTCCAAGGACCTGGCTGCGGCCGCCGCACAGGGGCCCCAGCTGCCGCCCCCGCAGGCCCAGCCCCAGCCGTCAGGGACCGGCGGCGGCGTCTCAGGCCAGGACCGCTATGACAGGGCCACATCATCAAGCCGCCTCCCCCTGCCCTCGCCCGCCTTGGAGTACACTCTGGGGTCCCGCCTGGCCAATGGGCTGGGCCGTGAGGAGGCCGTGGCAGAGGGGGCGCGAAGGGCCTTGCTTGGCTCCATGCCTGGCTTGATGCCCCCTGGGCTGCTGGCAGCTGCAGTGTCTGGCCTGGGAAGCCGAGGCCTGACGCTGGCACCCGGCTTGAGTCCTGCCCGGCCCCTCTTCGGCTCCGATTTCGAGAAAGAGAAGCAGCAGAGGAATGCGGACTGTCTGGCAGAACTGAACGAGGCCATGCGGGGCCGGGCAGAGGAATGGCACGGGCGCCCCAAAGCAGTGCGGGATCAGCTACTGGCGCTGTCCGCCTGCGCCCCGTTCAATGTGCGCTTCAAGAAGGATCACGGGCTGGTGGGGAGGGTATTTGCCTTCGATGCTACTGCCCGTCCTCCAGGATACGAGTTCGAGTTGAAGCTCTTCACCGAATACCCCTGTGGTTCCGGCAATGTGTACGCAGGCGTCCTGGCTGTGGCTCGCCAGATGTTCCATGATGCTCTCCGGGAGCCGGGCAAGGCACTGGCCTCTTCGGGCTTCAAGTACCTCGAATATGAACGCCGGCATGGCTCAGGAGAATGGCGGCAGCTGGGTGAGCTGCTGACCGACGGCGTCCGCAACTTCCGCGAGCCAGCTCCCGCGGAGGCCCTGCCCCAGCAGTACCCAGAGCCCGCCCCTGCGGCTCTTTGTGGCCCACCCCCACGAGCCCCATCCCGGAACCTGGCGCCCACGCCGCGCCGCCGCAAGGCATCCCCCGAGCCTGAAGGCGAGGCGGCTGGGAAGATGACCACTGAGGAGCAGCAGCAGCGACACTGGGTGGCACCCGGTGGCCCGTATTCCGCTGAGACCCCTGGTGTGCCCTCACCCATTGCAGCCCTGAAGAATGTGGCCGAGGCCCTGGGCCAGTCACCCAAGGACCCTGGCGGAGGTGGGGGGCCTGTGCGTGCAGGGGGTGCCAGCCCTGCAGCCTCCTCCACAGCCCAGCCTCCAACCCAGCATCGCCTGGTTGCCCGCAACGGTGAAGCCGAAGTCAGTCCCACAGCGGGGGCCGAAGCTGTCAGCGGGGGTGGCGGCGGCACCGGGGCGACCCCTGGGGCCCCCCTGTGCTGTACCCTGTGCAGGGAGCGGCTGGAAGACACCCACTTCGTCCAGTGCCCCTCGGTGCCCGGACACAAGTTCTGCTTTCCCTGCTCGCGCGAGTTCATCAAGGCACAGGGCCCGGCTGGGGAGGTGTACTGCCCAAGCGGAGACAAATGCCCGCTGGTGGGTTCTTCTGTCCCCTGGGCCTTCATGCAGGGCGAGATCGCCACCATCCTTGCTGGAGACATCAAGGTTAAGAAAGAACGGGACCCGTAGGCCACCACTGCCTCCAGGCCACTGCCCTCTGCCCCTTTGCCACCCACCGCTGCCGCGGATAAGTTATTCCCTCCCCGACCTAGCCCAGTGCCACCCCTACCTGTGTACATACTCCCTTCCTCCGCCCAGACGGGTCCCCTGGGGTAGATGCATTGTGGGTGGGGGGAGAAAGCTTGTGGTTCCTGTCCGAGGGGGTGTTTGGGGTCCCTTGGCCCCTCCAGTTTCCCTCTGTCCTCCTTGGCTTGGCTTTGCTGCTGCTTGTAGTTGGGGGAGAGGTGCCCCCCTCCTCCTTGAGAAGGGACCTCCTGAAAACTCGCTCTTTATAAACGAGGCAAAAGCATTTTATTGCCCCCCTCTCCTGCCCCCTTCTGCTCCTTCAATAAACCGAAAGATGGGTTTTTTTTTTTTCCTTCGTGGTCCCTTAGTTGTGTGAGATGCTGCGCCCCCTTTGGGACTGAAGTGGTCCTGCGAGGGACAGGACGTTGCGCAGTAGCCTCCAGGTGGCGCCTGGCACCCAGGCGGTCCCGCCGGCTGACCTTCAACGAGTGCGACCTACTGGTCACGTTTTAGCCATCGGCCCCTTTTCCAGATGAGGCTGGAAGAGAGGCTCAGAGAGGGGATAGCTCCTGCAGGGAGAGGCTCGGGAGTAGATTATGCTTCTGTAGCTGGCCCATCCGCTATCTCTACCTGGAAGGTGGAGGACTGAGCGCCTACGTGGGAAGGGGAAAGAGGCATTGAGAGGCTTCCTAGAAGAAACAGGCAGTGGGTTCTTGCTGGGTATGGGGAGAATTTGGGTAGACTGCTAGAGGGACTGCCCGAGGAAAGAGGAAATTTACCTCCATGGGGTAAACTAAGAGGATGCCTAGAAATAACTTGGCTACTTCTCGCCTCTGGTGGTGCCCGAGAGGCAGACTTTTGGGAAGCCCCAACTGGACTCCTCACCCTCGTCTCGGGAGACAAGCCCCTTCGGCAGCCACCCTAGAGAGCAGAGTGAAAGGCACTCGCCCTGCGGCTGCCTCTGATGTGCGCGGCCTTGTACCGCACCTGTCCGGGTGGCTGATCATTAACCAGGACTTCCTGCTCGCTGGCGTCACGGGGCGGGGCCTGAGCGGGCTGCGGCAAAGCAGGGGTTAAGGGGAGGGGGCGGCCCGAAGAGCCCAGCCCCCACCCCTGCGGCCTCCCCAGCCACGCCGAGGTGGAAATTCCGGGAAGGGGGAATGCTGGGCGCAAAGGCCCGCGGATGGACAGAGAGATAGGGAATGACTGTCCTACCACCACACAGCATGGTCAGACAGCTCTGGGACCTTAGGTTGCCCCCATATGTCCTCGGGAACTCAGGGTTCCCATCACCTAAATCTGGAGGCCCCTACAGTCCTGACCATCAGCTCGGTTACCCTGGGGTCCCACTCCTACTTGCATAACTACATGTCCTAACTCCCAGTTATTAGGGATCCTAGGGCTTCAACATTCGCACCTGGAGGACCCTCTGTTCTTGGACTGAGGGGGGTCCCATTCTCCCCCACACCCCAGCCATCAGCTCTCAGGTGTTCTACCACCCCTGGCACTGCCAGCCTGGGCTCTGGGCAGGGCTGGGAAAACCACCCCTGATTAAATACACCAGGTGATAAGCTTGGGGCAAGAGAGACCTGAATGGAGCTCCGTGCCTGGGCTCCCCTCCCGGGCCAGCCTGTGGCCTCCGCTGACCCAGCAGGCCCAAGTACTGGGTATCTCCCCCACCCCCAAATCCTCAGAGCTGGAGGCCTCCAGACACCTGGCCCCTGTGCCCCAGTGGGAGCTAAAGAGCTGCGGAGGACACCTGGTCCTTTAAGAACAGCTGGTAGGTGGGTGGGGGGCAGGGGAGTCACCCCCAGCCTGGCTGGTGTGTATTCTAGATAGAGGTTGAGTTAACCATTAACAGAGCAGAAGGCCTGACCTGTGTGGGTGTGGGGGCTGGATCAGCCCCCCTTCCCTCAATGCCAGGGTGGGGCCAGGGTGGAGGGGTTCTGGATTTATTTGGGAATCAGGCAATATAGGTGGAGAGACTTCAAGACAGGGGAAATGTGGAGAGACACCCAGGGAAAGATGGGAGGCAACAGAGGTGGGAGGGAGAGATGCAGGACCAGCTCACTGAAAGACACAAGGAGAGGCGAGAGCCGGAGACCTAGAGAGACAGGGAGAGACTCGAGAGGACCTCAGGGATGAGGCAGACGCAGAGAGGGAGAGACAGAAGAGAAAAGGAAATGGCCAATATTCTGATAGGTTGAGCGAGACTGAGATATACCTATGAGATGCCAATAACAGACACATGAGAGAGGGGGGACTAGATGCAGAGAGAAGGCAATAAAGAAGAGATGAGAAAAAAAAACAAAAAAGGAAGAAAAAAGAGAGGTGAGAGAGACTGAAATCAGGAAAAGGCACAGGTGTGAACTAGAGCTAAGACATCCTCAAACTCAGAAGTTCTGTGAGACAGAGGCGGGGAATGGGAGCTCTGTGAGGAAGTGCAAGGTTGCATCTGTTTGGGTTATTTGGTCCCCAGTCATCAGACCAAGGCATCTCCTCCAGGAAGCCCTCCCTGACCACCAGGCTGCATCAGGTGCCATTTCTGGGCCTCCTATATCCCTCTGTACTCCCCCAATCCCAGTCCTGTCCATTCTGGAGTGTTGCTGTCTGGCAAACAGACTGTGAGCCCCAGAAGGAAAGGCCAGCGGTGTCTTGATCACCACTGCGTCCTCAGCATCACCCAGCACAGGGTCAGCTTAAGGGATGGATAGATTAATGGGCTGCTTCTCTTCCTCAACAAGTGTTTATTCAGCATCCACCATGTGACAAGTACTGGGGGAGATAATGTAGGTGGAGCAGGGAATAGAATGCAGCCCTTGGGCTAGGGGCTGTGGCTCACGCCTGTAATCCCAGCACTTTGGGAGGCCAAGGCGGGAGGATCACGAGATCAGGAGTTCAAGACCAGCCTGGCCAACATAGTGAAACCCCATCTCTACTAAAAATACAAAAATTAGCTGGGCATGGTGGCACATGCCTGTAGTCCCAGCTATGTGGGAGGCTGAGGCAGGAGAATCACTTGAACCTGGTAGGCAGAGGTTGCAGTGAGCTGAGATCACGCCACTGCACTCCAGACCGGGCGACAGAGTGAGACTCTGTCTCAAAAAAAAAATAAAGAATGCAGCCCCTCCTCTCATGGAGCTGGCATGCAGGTGAGAGATGCAAACAGGACCATAAAGTACGATAGCCATAGAGTGGTCAGTCCTAAGAAGAAAAAATAAACCAGGGAAAGGGGAGAGAGAGTGATGGGGGTTGCTATTTTATTTTTTATCTTAATAGAGACGGGGTTTCACCGTGTTGGCCAGGCTAGTCTCAAACTCCTGAGCTCAAGCAATCTGCCTGCCTCAGCCTCCCAAAGTGCTGGGATTACAGGCATGAGCCATGGCACCCAGCCCCAGTTGCTATTTTATTTTATTATTTATCTATTTATTTTGAGACAGAATCTCACTCTGTCACCCAGGCTGAAGTGCTGTGGTGCGATCCCAGCTCACTGCAGCTTCCACTTCCCGGATTCAAGCGATTCTCCTGCCTCAGCCTCCCGAGTAGCTGGGACTACAGGCATGCGCCACCACGCCTGGCTAATTTTTGTATTTTTAGTAGAGACAGGTTTTCAGCATGTTGGCCAAGCTGGTCTCAAACTCCTGACCTCATGTGATCTGCCCATATCAGCCTTCTAAAGTGCTGGGATTACAGGCTTGAGACACTGCGCCCGCCCGGCTGGGGCTGCTATTTTGAAAAGGGATGTAGGGAATGGCTCACTGAGCACGTGACACTAAGAACTGAAGCGAGGGAGGGAGTGAACCAGGGGAAGTCTGGGTAAAAATCACATGTGAGGGTCCTGAGGTGGGAGCCTGCTTGGCTTGTCCCAGAAGCAGCAGGCCGACCAGTGCTAGCAGAGAATAGTAATGGAATGGAATCAGAGGGATGGTAGGGAGCAGTAAGAGGACTGTACACTGTGATAAGAACTTTGGATTTTGTTTTTTGTATTTTTTGAGCCAGATTCTTGCTCTCTGTCACCAGGCTGGAGTGCAGTGGCACAATCTCCGCTCACTGCAACCTCCACCTCCCAGGTTCAAGCCATTCTCCTGCCTCAGCCTCCTGGGTAGCTGGGACTACAGGTGCGTGCCACCAAGCCCAGCTATTCTTTTTGTATTTTTAGTATAGACGAGTTTCACCATGTTGACCAAGCTGGTGTCGAACTCTTGACAATCAAGTGATCTGCCCGCCTCGGCCTCCCAAGGTCCTGGGATTGCAGGCGTGAGCCACCACACCCAGCCTGAATTTTGTTCTAATAGGAACAGGTGGGAGCTTTCAAGCAGGGGGTGAAGGGATGGAGCAAATGAGACAGAAATGGCACAGAACCCACTGGGACCGACGTTTATCTGTGTGTTCTCAACACGGAGCCCAGCACAAATGCCCCGATAACTGTGCGTGCATGTGTGAGAGAGACCCCAAACCAACAGAGAAAATGCCAGAATGGCATCTAGATGAACAGACAGACTCAGAGGCCCCCAGAGAGAGGCCAGCTCAGGGCCCAGGGACACTCAGGGACAACAGATACACACAGACCCACAGCAGCCCAGCTGAGAAGTCCCATTCCTTCCAGAACCCTCCCCACCCAGAAAGCTTCCTGGGGCTGGAAAAAAAACCCCAGGCCCTCCTGCCCGCCTCACCCGTGCCGTGCCCACTCACACCTCAGGCAGAGGAAGCTGGCAGGCCCCACAGGAACCTTTCTGTGCAGGGGGAGTGGAGGCGGGCAGGCGGCAGGGACGAAGGGAGAAGAGTGGCAGGCAGGCGGGCAGCGGCTACACAAAGGCCCCAGTGTCTTCCCCTGCTGCCCGGGTACAGATATAAATAATATGCACATATACGTTTATATATATATACCAGCACACTGAGAGGGGAGGCTGGGGGCCACACATTCCCCTAAGAGCCCGGGCATGGCAGAGTCTATCCCTGTGGGGGCTGGGGGCTCAGAGACCCACAGAGATAGTCCCCAAGACTAAGAGGCTCAGGCAGACAGACGGCAGACAGAGAGAAGGAGAGGGAGAAACTTACAAAGTGGGACAGAAAAAGACTTGTGGAGAGACTGCCAGCACCAGATAGAAAGCAAGTGTCAGGAAGCAGGCGGACTCAAATGGAGACACATCAGCCGAACATCCAGAGAAATGGAACTTCCCTGCAGAGACAGAAAGAGGGACAGTGACAGAATGAAGAGAGAGGGTCATTCCAGAGAGAGGCAGAGCCATCGAGAAGCCCGGGTGAGAGGAAGTAGGGATGAAAAGAAACAGAGAGATCGACACACAGTGAGAGAGAGAGAAACAGACAGACAGAGTTGAGGCTGAAGGCATGGGGAGGCTGGTGCCCAGGGGGAGGGGGAGGGTCAGGGCACATTTCCAGTCTGGGGCTTACTGTCTGCAAGGCTCTGGTCCAGCCCAGAACAGGCTGAGGGGCAGGAGCAGAGGTGAGGGAGGTGGCCCTTGGGTTCCGGATCTTGGTGTTTACCTGGGGCAGGATTGCAAATAGGCGCCCAGCCTGGCCCACGGTCGGCGAGGGTGGGATGGGCTGGGCCACAGCCCTGGCACCGGTGGGCCCGACACACCCACCTGTGGCCTGGGCGATGAGTAACACATGCACGGTGACACCTGGGTAGATGGTGACACATAGAGGGACAGACATGGTGACACACAGTGACAGATATAGACTAGAGCCACAGTAACAGGTCCAGAGTGACAGAGACGTAAACAGTCACAGAGACACACTGTCACAGATACAGTGACAGACACATACAGTGAAGCGTACTCATCAAAAACACAATGACAGGCAAACGTGTCGTCAGGCACAGAGGCACGGTGACAAAGCACAGAGCGATGAACAGACACAGAGAACGTGGTGACGGCCACAAAGACGACAATGACAGACAGAACAGTCACCTACATGTGTACACGGGGAGACAGTGACACCATCACAAACCCAGAACAGACACCAACACAGAGACGCACACACACTAACGGGCTGAACAGAGACGCAGCATCACAGAGTAACATACAAGCTCACAGACACGGTGACATCGAGACGCTGACAGCAAGACATGTGAATGAAGCTCAGTGACAAACATGCTGACTGGGACACACATGTCCCACCGAGCTGTGAACCGCCTGGTCACCAGTGAGTATGTGGCTTCTGGGAGCCCACCCCCTCCCATATGGCAGGCTGTGGCGGAGAGTGGGGCTGCCTGCCAGGGAGGGCTTGGGGACCCCAGGACTGCGCTGCACTGCCACTGGCTGTCCCATCCTACAGAACAGTGGGGAGCTTAGGGGCACTGACTCTGAGCCAGACTGCCTGGGTTCATGCCCTAGCACCCCACTCTTGATCTGTGTGACCCCAGGCAAGTCACTTCATGTCTCTTTGCCTTCGTTTCACAAAACAGTAAAGTTAGGGGGAGCGGGAGGGATGCAGTCCGTCAGTTCTGTAAGGTGCTAACACAATCCTGGACTTGTGGGAAGCCCTAGGAGCCTTTAATCATCATCATCATCATCATCATCTCATGCCTCCTAATGCTGACAGCCCTCTGCCCACAGCTAGAACCCTGCCCCAGCCTCTGCTTCCCCACCCACGAGCCCCCTCCCCTGGACATTGTCACCTTAGGCCCACAGCCCAGGGCCGCCTATGTCCCCATGGCCACCCCACATCCCTGATTCATGGCGTCCCGTGTCTGTCCATGCGTCCCACGTCTGACCGTGGTACTTTTCCATGCTGGACACCAGCCGGCTGTCCCTGGGGTGGGGGTCACACCTGCCCACGCCAGCAGAGCTGGTGGCCACCAGACACCCCGACGGATGGCCCCACCCTCTCCCAAGGACCCTACAACAACACCCCACCCCTCCGGCCACCTGAGGTCCCCACTGGGGCGGCCTGAGGCCCGAGCCTGGGGACAGGAAGCCCCAGGCCTGGCCGCCCTGAAAGCTTCTTTCAGCCTGGGCCTCCTCCCGCCACCACCGACTCCTCCCGCGGAATAATATTTGGGCTGTTGGCCGGGGGGCGGGGGCCAGATCCGGAGGCCGCCTGGGAGAAGCCAGAAACCGCAGGGCTTCCTGCCTCGGGCTGGCCGACTCAGGGAGAGACCCCCAAGCCCGAGGGAGGGGGGCGGGTGCCTGGGGAGACTGAGGGCCTTTCTCTCGGCCCCAGTTGTTTTTTCCAGGAACCGGGAGGAATTCCCCGGCCTGCCCAGGACAGCAAGGCTGGTGGGACGGACAGGGAGCCAGCGCGGCAGGGGGCGGGGGTGACACGCAGCCTGCAAGGCGGGGCGCAGCGACAGGAATAGAGGGCCTGGCCTGCGAGGTGGCAGGTAGAGGCGGAAACCAGGGAGCTGGGAGAGGGAAAGAGGCCAGAGAAAGAGAGACCAGAAATCCAGGAAAGGAGTCAGGGGAGATGGACCCCGGGAAAGAGTCACTCTGAGAGAAGGAGGGAGAAACCCAAAGTCCCAGGGGAAGGGAGGGCGGGAGTCCAAGCAGCAGAGAGAAAAAAAGAGAGGAGAGCGAGACAGAGAGAAAGAGACAGAGATCGAGGTGGGCCATGGGAGAGACAGCCACACAGAGACAGCACCAGCAACTCAAAGAAACCGAGAGACACAGATAAAGGCGCAGAAAGAGGGTCAGGGACAGTTAGATACAGAATGAAATGACACTGGCCGGGTGTGGTGGCTCATGTCTGTAATCTCAGCACTTTGGGAGGCTGAGGCAGGAGGACCACTTGAGGCCAAGAGTTCAAGAACAGCCTGCACAGCACAAGGAAACCCCTTCTCTATAAAAAAAAAAAATTAAAAATTAGCCAGGCATGGTGGTGCACACCTGTAGTCCCAGCTACTCGGGAGGGTGAGGAGGGAGGATTGCTTGAGCCAAGGAGGTCAACGCCGCAGTAAGCTGTGATTGTGCCACTGCACTCCAGCATGGGTGTCAGAGCAAGACCCTGTCTCAAAAACGAAGGAAGGAAGGAAGGAGGGAGGGAGGGAGGGAAGGAAGGAAGGAAGGAGGGAGAGAGGGAAGGAAGGAAGAAGGAAGGAAGGAAGGAAAAGAAAGAAGGAAGGAGGGAGGGAGGGAAAGAAAAAGGAAAGAAAGGACACTAAGAGTCAAAGAGAAAGACGGACCTACAGAAACTGAAAGACACATGACACTGGTGTGCACACGCATACACACACACACCCACACAGGTGGATTAGACAAAGTCTTTGATCTTCAAATGACTGAATGGCTGGCTGGCTGGCTGACTGAATAAATGAATGAGCAAAGAGAGCCAGCAACTAGGAAAGGCAGATGACAGGTGAGGAAAAGACAGAATCAGATCCGCCCTGCCCACCCGCTCCAGCCCTGCTGAATGACCTCAGCCCAGCCCCATCCCATCTGGGCCTCAGTTTCCATTCTGAAAGGAGGGGTGGGAGGTGCACAGTTGTGTTTCCAGGACAGCCAATCTGAGCAACAGACAGGCCGACTCAGAGACACAGGAGAGACCTGGGGGACAGACACCCAGGTCCCAAATCCAGAGGAGTGGCTGAAGGAGGACGCAGCTCCTTCCCCGCACACCCTCCTGCAAAAGCGACAGACACACGCCAGGCCAGCAGACTCTCCACACACACTCACATGCAAACACAATATTACAGGTATGCAGCAAAGGCAGGCATCAGACACACACAAACACACACGCTTTTTTGGTTTGTTTGTTTTTGAGACACTCTTGCTCTGTCACCCAGGCTGGAGTACAGTGGTGCAATCTTGGTTCGCTGCAACCTCTCTCTCCCAGGTTCAAGCAATTCTCCTGCCTTAGCCTCCTGAGTAGCTAGGACTACAGGAGTCATGAGCCACCACATCTAGCCTAATTTTTTGTATTTGTAGTAGAAACGAGATTTTGCCACGTTGGCCAGGCTGGTCTCGAGCTCCTGACCTTAAGTGATCCTCCCACCTCGACCTCCCAAAGTACTGGGGTTACAGGCATGAGCCACCACACCTAGCCTACATGCTTTCTTTAAAGCATGAAGATATACACAGACTCACAGAGATACACATAGGACACACAAGAACAGCCAGCCCTACCATATGCATGCCGTCCCACACACACACTCTTTGAGGCAGTGAGTTAGGCAGATAGTGACATACAGACACACACGTAACACAGTGTGAGACCCCGAGGGACCCAGGGATAGGTGTACACAGAGAGCCACCACACAAGACAATAAAGACATACACAAAAGGCCTGGAGCGGTGCTTCACGCCTATAATCCCAGCACTTTGGGAGGCCAAGGTGGGCAGATCATTTGAGATCAGGAGACCGAGACCAGACTGACCAATATGGTGAAAACCCGTCTCTACTAAAAATACAAAAGTTAGCCAGGTGTCGTGGCGGGTGCCTATAATCCCAGCTGCTCAGGAGGCTGAGGCATGAGAATCACTTGAACCCAGGAGGTGGAAATGCAGTGAGCCGAGATCGTGCCACTGCATTCCAGCCTGGGCAACAGAGCAAGACCCTGGCTCAATAAATAAATAAAAGAAATACACAAGAGTCTGATATTCACAGCCATCCAGGGCAAGTAAGCACACACCCAGGGTATGAACAGACACGCAAACCCACATAATCAAGGGATACCAACAATAGAGAACACCCTGGCTGGGCGCCGTGGCTCCCGCCTGTAATGCCAGCACTTTGGGAGGCTGAGGCGGGCAGAGCACCTGAGGTCAGGAGTTCGAGACCAGGCTGACCAACATAGTGAAACCTTGTCTCTACTAAAAATACAAAAATTAGCCAGGCGTGGTGGTGTGTACATATAATCCCAGCTACTCAGGAGGCTGAGGCAGGAGAATTGCTTGAACCCGGGAGGCGGAGGTTGCAGTGAGCCAAGATCACACAACTGAACTCCAGCCTGGGTGACAGAGTAAGACTCCATCTCAGAAAAAAAAAATAGACAACACCCGGCAGTAGAACATGAGGACCCCCCACACACGCACACACACACACACGCACACACATGCGCGCACACACCCACACGCACACACACACACACACGCACACACACACACATACATGCAGATAAACTCTGACACGTGCACCATCTCCAGTGACTGAATTGACACCTCATCTGTCCTTTTTCCTCCTCCCCAGCTTTGCCAAAGATTGCTCGGCCCTTAGGCTTCCAGAGCCTCAGAGGCAGAGGTCTGCGTGTGTGTCCGGGAGGTGGGGGCGGGGAGATGGCCTTGGTCACTGCAGCGCCACCTCCCCCTCTGCTCTGGCCCCACTGCTGCGGGGGCTGCTATCTGTGAGCAAACTGTCCTTAGGGTCAGGGACAGCAAAGAGCCAAAGGTCAGGTCGATGCCTCCCCCAACTCCTCCCCCAGAGGCAGCCAGCTCTTGGGGGAAGGAAGCAGAAGGGACAGAGGACCAGAAATTCAGGTGTTCAAGCCCCACAAGGCCCACTAGCCAAGGAAAGGAGTCATTCAGTAAGAGGCGGACATGGTACCTTTAATGATTAAACACAGCCAGTACCCCGCTTCCCGGGCAAGAATCAGACTTCAGTAGAAGTTCCCCACACCCTAACCAGCCTTTTCTGGTTTCTCCTGGACCAGAGTTGAGGGACAGGATGGGCTTCGGAGAAAACCAAGGAATATTCTCACCTCCGTCCCCCACCCAACCCAGGCCAAAGAGAATGGTGATGACATGGCCAACATGGAGCTGCAGCGGCCACCATAGTACCTGATGGCCCCCTGACATCGTCACCCACCCAGCATGATGGCTATCAAAGCACCCAATGGGCCAAAAAAGGTGTTACGTAGATGGTGGCCAACTTGGCACCTAGTGTGCCAAGAAGTACACCAAAAAAGAAGTGGGCACAGCACCTAATGGGCCAACGATGGCACTGAAATGGTATCACTATCACACCCAAAGGGCCAACCAAGTTGGTGGCCATCAAACCATGCGGTGGATCAGCCAATGACACGAATCAATGTAGCAGTCCTCACAGTACCCAGGGGGCCTCCGAGATGTATTGACGGTGGTTATCACAGTACCCAATGAATCCGCACCATGCCCACTGAGACGGCAGTCATTACAGCAAGTAATAGACCAAGCCGGATGTTAACCAACCGGGTGAGCGATGTGTCACCAGAAGCATCAGGCCTTGAGAGCTTCATGGTGCGAGCTCCAGCTGTACCCACCACCATGTTCCCAACCCCTGCTAGGATGCATTAAGCAGAGAGCGGGAATAGAGGCTCTGGTAGTATACTCCAGGCTCCCCACCCTCAGCCCCATAGCCCCCAAACCCCACGTCCAGTTTGGGAGGCGCTGGTGTCTGTTCTGACATCAGGTTGTTGATGGAGAAAGGGTGGTTGAAGTTATAGGGCGCGTCCAGCTTCAGCTCCCCTGGGAGCTCCAGGCCAGTGAAATAGGGTGTAGAGGAAGGGGGTGAGCCACAGTCCAGAGCCCCCACATCTTCCCCGCCCTGGGACTCAGGCTCGGGGGCTGGAGGCGGAGGCTGGGGCGGGGAGGTGACCGTGACAGCGGGGGTGGTGGTGGAGGCAGCAGACCCTGTCCCGTTCCTGGAGGTGGTGGCGGCCCCACTGCCCCCTTTCTTCACCTTCTCCTCCAGCTTGAAGCGCTTCTGGCGGCGCAGGTAGCAGCCGTTCTCAAACATGTTCCCTGAGCTGGGGTGCAGGGCCCAGTAGGAGCCCTTGCCAGGCTTGTCTGGGGAGCGCGCCACCTTGACGAAACAGTCGTTGAAAGACAGCGAGTGGCGGATGGAGTTCTGCCAGCGCTGCTGATTCTCCCGGTAGTAAGGGAAGAGGTCCATGATCCACTGGTAGATTTCACTTAAGGTCAGCATCTTCCCCGGCGCCTGCTGGATGGCCATGGTGATGAGCGAGATGTAGGAATATGGTGGCTTGGCGTGTGCCAGGGGCCGCCGGTACCCCTTCGGCATCTCCTTCCCGTGCACCAGCCCAGGACCCGGGGCCCCGTACCCTGAGCTGCTGCCGCCACCACTGCTGGTACCCAGGCCTGGGAAGGTGGGCCCCAGGGGTGCTGTGGGGGCCGGGGGGGCCAGGGGTCCGGAGGGCAGTGGGGAGGCAGGGAGGCCCCCAGGGGGATAGGGAGCGCTCAGAGGGTTCAGGGTCATGTAGGAGTTGAGGGGGGCCATGGTGGGCACCGGGGTCACCGGAGAGTAGACCTAGAGGGAAAGATGAAAGGGGTCAGTGGGGCTCCACTCTGCTGCTCAGTGAGGGATCCCAGGACCCACTGCGTGTCTGTCTGTCTGTCTGTCCGTCTTGCTTCCTCTACAGATTCCTTCCATCATTACCTCTCTCTGCAGAAATCTGTCTCTCAAGGTCTCTCCTCACTCCCTAGATATACTCCCTGCCCTCCCGACCCTGTTTCCCACCCACCATGCTCCCATACACTCAAGATCATGCTTGAAGTGCTTCTCCATGGTTTGGGACACCCAGGGGAATCTCTGAAATCCTTTGAGGATGTCGACAAGTAAAAACTATTTTCAAAATAATTCTTTTTTCATTCGTTTGTTTGTTTGAGGCAGAGTCTTGCTCTATTGACCAGGCTGGAGTGCAGTGGTGTGATCTTGGCTCACTGCAACCTCTGCCTCCCAGGTTCAACCGATTCTCCTGCCTCAGCCTCCTGAGTAACTGGGATTACGGGCACCTGCTACCATGCCCAGCTATTTTTTAAATTTTTTTGTATTTTTAGTAGAGATGGGATTTCCCCATATTGTCCAGGATGGTCTTGAACTCCTGACCTCGTGATCTGCCCACCTTGGCCTCCCAAAGTGCTGGGATTACAAGCATGAGCCACTGTGCCCAGCAATGCTAAGTTATTACTAGCCCTTTCCACTCCCTTTCTCATGAAGCGTACAGTGGAGTTTTCCAGAGGGTGTTCATATTCCAACAGAGAGAATGCAAAGGCACCTAGGAGAATCCAGCTGTCTTCCACTAGGCCAGACTTGATTTGCAAAAATGGAAAACAGTGCCACTCTTTTGACTAAATTTATATATATATATATATATATATTTTTTTTTTTTTTTTTGAGATGGAGTCTCGA
Source organism: Cacajao melanocephalus (assembly GCA_963573385.1). Taxonomy (NCBI): domain Eukaryota; kingdom Metazoa; phylum Chordata; class Mammalia; order Primates; family Pitheciidae; genus Cacajao; species Cacajao melanocephalus. The sequence goes on along the minus strand of CAUYLG010065021.1, from coordinate 103,503 downwards.
TCTGTCACCAGGTTGGAGTGCAATGGTACGATCTCAGCTCACTGCAACCTCCGCCTCCTGGGTTCAAGAGATTCTCCTGCCTTAGCCTCCCAAGTAGCTGGGACTACAGGTGTGTGCCACCACACCCAGCTAATTTTTGTGTTTTTAGTAGAGATGGGGTTTCACCATGCTGGCCAGAATGGTCTCAATCTCTCGACCTCATGATCTGCCCACATTGGCCTCCCGCAGTCCTGGGATTATAGGCATGAGCCACCACACCCAGCCAAAATATAGTTCTTTTAATACAAATGCTTTTACACTAACAAATGATTGCTATTTTTAAATGAACTAATACAAGTTTTTAACATTTCTCAGTGTTAATTTTAAATATGGAAAATGTAGAGTGACATAACCCACATCGACAGAAATTGGGCTCCTCAGTAATTTTTTTTCTTTTTTTTTGCACAGGGTCTCACTCTGTCACTCAGGCTGGAGGACAGTGGTGCAATCACAGCTCACTGTAGCCTCAAACTCTGGGGCTCAAGTGATCCTCCCGCCCCAACCACCCAAGTAGCTGGGACTACAGGCAGGCACCACCACACCCAGATTATTTTTTTATTTATTTAGAGACAGAGTCTCACTCTGTCATCCAGGCTGGAGTGCAGTGGCACAATCTTGGCTCACTGCAACCTCCACCTTCCAGGTTCAAGCTATTCTCATGCCTCAGCCTACCAAGTAGCTGGAATCAGAGGCATGCACCCCACACCCTGCTAATTTTTTTGTATTTTTAGTAGGGACGGGAATTCACCATGCTGCCCAGGCTGTTCTCAACTCCTGGCCTTAAGTAATCCTCCTGCCTTGGCCTCCCAAAGGAATCCCAGCACTTTGGGAGGCTGAGGAGGGTGGATTACTTGAGGTCAGAAGTTTGAGACCAGGCTGGCAACATGGCGAAAGCCTGACTCTACCGAAAATACAAAAATCAGCCAGGCATCATGGCACATGCCTGTAATCCCAGCTACTCAGGAGGTTAAGGCAGGAGGATCACTAGAGCCGAGGAGTTGAAGGCTGCAGGGAGCTGAGATCACACCATTGCACTCCAGTCTAGAAAACAGAGCAAGACTCCATCTCACAAAAAAATAAAAATAAAAATACAGGTCCTGAGACCAAAAAATTTAAGAATTGCTGGTTTATTAGGTAAATCAGCTGTTCTCAAGTTTAGGAATTATAAATAGTGATTATACTCTCTAATAATCTAACATATATGTGTAACTCTCTTCAATCTTTTAGCTTATACAATTACTGTATTTAGGCCGGACGTGGTGGCTCACACCTGTAATCCCCGCACTTTGGGAGCCCTAGGCAGGCAGATCACTTGAGGTCAGGAGTTCAAGACCAGCCTGGCCAACATGGGGAAACCCTGTCTCTACTAAAAATACAAAAAATAGCCAGCCATGGTGGCAGGTGCCTGTAGCCCCAGCAACTCAGGAGGCTGAGGCAGGAGAATCTCTTGAGCCCAGAGGTGGAGGTTGCAGTGAGCCAAGATTGCACCACTGCACTCCAGCCTGGGTGACAGAGTGCAACTCTATCTCAAAAAAAAAAAAATACAAATAAAAAATTACTGTATTTATAAATAAAAGTGTTTGAATATCAGAAATCGCTTTTCAACCTAATATTATTTACCTATTTACTATATATCTTCAAATCTAAGACTTCTCTGGAAGCTGCAGCATTACTTTATATGTTAATACAAATGGGAAAAACACTCAGTTGAAATCACTGGACAGCATTGGTGGTAAAATGTATCCAATTTTTGGAAATGTTTAAATAGTGGAAAAGGTGCATCTTAGCTCAATGGAACACGGTAGATATTGCAATGCCTCTCTAAGTAACCCTCTGTATATTCTTTCATTCATTCAACCAATATTTATCAGTTAGCGGCTCCGTGCCAGGCGCTGCTCCAAGCACTTCACAGGAATGGTCTCCTTTAATCTTGACATCCATACTATGGGAGGAGGTGTTATGATGACGCCCATTTTACAGCTGAACTGAGAGGCCCAGAGAGGTCGTCAGGGTCACACAGCAAGAGTGGGGGCAGAACTGGGATTCTGCAACCAGGCAGTCTGGCTCCAGACCTGTTGTGGGTCATGCTGTAAAAGCAGTGACTAGGACAGACAGAAATGCCCGCCCTCATGGTGCTAACAGTCTAGCAGGAACACAACAGTGAACAGAAAATGCCAGAATAAGGCATGTTGGAGGGTTCTTTTTATCTACTTACCCCTTCTCGACCACTGTCTCCCACCCTCTCTCCCCCATTCTCCATCTGGAACTTTCCCCACTGCCTCCTCTGAAACCAGGGGTCTCATGGCACTGCGTGGGTGGCGGGGTTCTGCTATATATAGCACTGGCTAGAGCCACCAAATGTGAGTTAACTGGATACCACCTCGTCTCCTGCCACGGTAAGCTTCTATTGTTTTTGCTTTGAGAGGAAGTCTCCCTCTGTCACCCAAGCTAGAATCCAGTGTGTGACCTCGGCTCACTGCAACCTCCGCCTCCCAGGTTCAAGCGATTCTCCTGCCTCAGCCTCCGGAGTAGCTGGGATTACAGGCATGCACCACAACACGTGGCTAATCTTTGTATTTTTAGTAAAGACAAGGTTTTGCCATGTTGGTCAGGCTAGTCTCGAACTCCTGACCTCAGGTGATCCACTTGCCTCAGCCTCCCAAAGTGCTGGGATTACAGGCATGAGCCACCATGCCTGGCTCTACCACTGTAGACTTCTGCAGGTCACAAGGTCCGGAGAGAAATGAGTCTTGCCAGAGTGGCTTAGGGAATCAGGGAGGGGGTCAACCAATTCAACCCTAAGTCTCAGTTCCAGTGGAAAAATCTTCTGCTCTTTTCTCTTCATGTCTCTCCATGGAGCTCTTTCACCATATCTCTTTGAATCTCTGTTGGCTATTTTTGCCTTTGTGTTACCTGTCTTGGTACCATTACCCATCTTCCCCTCTCCCATCTTCCTCCCCACCCCCCATTGTCTCCCCTTCCGTTTCTTCCCCAACCTCTTTTGCTCTTCCCATCCACCCCTCCCCAGTCCTCTCCCATCTCTCTTTCCCCTCGATCTTGTTTCTCTCTCCAGCCTTCCACCTCTTTCTCCCTTCCTTGGTACTCTCTCTCACTACCCCACTCCACACTCTACCCCACTCCGCTCCCACCTCCTCCCACTCCGACCTCTCTTCCTCCTGCAGTCCATCTTCCTGTCTTTTTTTTTTTTTTTTTTAAGTTTTTGATACGGAGTCTCACTCTGTTGCCCAGGCTGGAGTGCAGAGGCTTGATCTCAGCTCACTGCAACCTCCGCCTCCCGGGTTCAAGCAATTCTCCTGTCTCAGCCTCCCCAGTAACTGGGATTACAGGCATGAACCACCATGCCCGGCTAACTTTTTTTATTTTTAGTAGAGATGGAGTTTCACCATGTTGGCCAGGCTGGTCTGGAACTCCTGACTGCAAGTGATTCACCCTCCTCAGCCTCCCAAAGTGCTTAGATGACAGTCATGAGCCCCCGAGCCCGGCCACCATCTTCTTATCTATCTATCTGTCATCTAACTGTCTTTCTCTTTCCCTCCCTCCCTTCATCGAATTCATTCCCCCTCACCCGAAGTCCCACAGTGAAACTGCAGCCACAGTTACTCCTTTCCCCCACTCAGGCTCTCCCTCTAGTTGGTGGCTTCGGCCCCCTCCCCAGAATAAGAAAAGAGAGGAGGTGAGAAGGTTATGGATTCGGGGGGTCCACAGAGTTCCCAAATACCCTTATACCCCCACCCCCATTTCACCAACCCAGTCAGGCTCTCCAGTATCACAGAGTAAGACAAATAGGGACCCCAGGCCCCTCCTTTCTGGCTCCGCACCCACCCGGAAGTCCTCCTTCAGGTCCAACCTCAAGCACTCCACCTGCCCTAATCCACCCTAGGCTTTCCCACACCTCGGGGCTGAGATGAACCCCTGGTGTCCGGGTCTGAGCCGGATCTCCCCTGCCAGGGCGGGGCTGAGATTGGGGGGAAGCCCTCGGGGGACTTGCACCCCCACACCAGGAGACTGGAATTTCTCCTCTTTCATTTCCTTATTGTCTCTGGAGAAGGGTGTGACGGAGCAGAGGAAGGCAGAGTGAAGCCAGAAGCCAAGTTTCTAGTCCCAGACCCAACCCAGGACCCTAGCCTTCTGCGTGTGGGGCTTTCGAGTTTCCACCTCAAAAACAGGGGAGCAGGTGGATCAGCTAATCTGCAAGAACCTGAGGCCAACAGGGATATCCTGGGATGGTAACTGTCCAAGTTCTCTGCAGACAGCAAGTTCCCTGAGTGTTAATGTCACCCCAGCCTGAGGGTGCTATGGGCAAGAAGGGTGCTATGGGGACCCTCTCAGCTCTCAGTTGCTGGCTGAGTGTAGATATTTCTCTCCCCATTGTTCTGACCCAAGGGGAAGAGGTGGCCTCACTTGATGGGAAGGTCGGGGAGAGCCTCAGACAGTAACCCCCAACCATTTCCATTCCTGCACATATTGACTCTTCCAAAATATGCCCTGAAATGCTTATTACCTCCAGACTGTCCCTCTATTACTATTATGATTATTTCCGAGATAGGGTCTCATGTGACAGAGTGCCACGGTATGATCACAGCTCCCAGCAGCCTCGACCTTCTGGCCTCAAGCCATCCTCCCACCTCAGCCTCCCAAGTAGCTTAGACTATAGGCATGGCTGGCTAATTAAAAAAAAAATTTTTTTTTTTTTTTGGTAAAGACAGGGTCTCCCTATGTTGCCCAGGCTGTCCCCAAACTCCTGGGCTCAAGTGATCCTCCCACTTTGACCTCCCAAGCTGCTGGGATTACAAGTGTGAGCCACCGTGCCGGCTATCCTTCAATTTCTGACACAATTTTCATACAAATTGTCCCCTAAACTTGGATCTATTCAGACTGTGCCCCAAAATCAACTCCTGCCTAGACCCCCGTCATTTACTTAAGATGTGCCCCAAAGCATCTGTAGTTGGTTTGTACAATTGGTCTGTAGTTGGTTCCTTTAAATCGGGTCCCCAGACTTTTAGCTCTTCAGAGGTCCAGCTGGGATCACCCCCCACAACCTGGAAGCCTCCACGGGGAAGGTCTCTGCCTTCTATATCTCTCAACTGATACCTCCAGCCACCCTGACTCCACCTCTCAACACTCCCAATCCCTTCCCCAGTTGGCCCTGCCCCACCCCACGTGCACCTCACACCTCCCCAAACCCAGGACTGGCTCCTCCCGGGCACCATGCCAAGCCCTGAAGGCCTGGGGATCCAGGAATCCCACCCTACAGTTTCAAGCCCCAGATCCAAGACTCAGGCACGCTGGGGCCCCCGCAGCCACCAGATCTTGACTCCTTGAAGAACCCAGCCATTCCTGCCGCACACCCCACTTCACGCTCATAGTCCCCTTCCAGGTTAGAAGTCCAAGTGTCCAGACCCCCATCATTCTCAGACCGAGACCCCAACCCCCGGCCCCTACAACCTCACAGCGTTGATTATAGAGTGAGTTAGCTAAGGTGTCGGAGTCCTTGCAGCAAGAGGAATGTGAGTCAGACTCCGGGAAGGACTTTCTGTCTGCTGGGGTGAGGGAATTAGGATATGCCCCCACCCCCTACTCCAGGGAAGCCTTGTCTGAGGTGAGACTAGATGGGAACTTTAGCGATAGCTGGAGGCTGCTGGATGGCAAGGAGCAGGGGAAGGTGCATAATCTAAAACTCTCCAGCTTCCAACTTGGGGAGTCCCTGCTGAGGGTCAGGGGTAGGGTCGGGGCTGGGGCTGGGGGATGGAGGTCGGCCCCTCCCCTGCCAATGCCGACGGCTACATCTTCTGCTCCCAGATGCCCAAGTCTAAGCCACCTGTTATTTCAGACTCCCGAAACGAAGCTTCATCTCTGAGCACCCCAGCTCTTACCCCTGAACACCAATCCCTATTTCTGACCCTCCCTTACATCGCCAGCAGATCCTCACCCCTGAACCCCAGTTCTTTACCACTGTACGCTGGCCCTGAGCTCCCACCTCACTCTTCCCTTAATGGTGACTCCTCCTCCATCTTTTAGTCTTTCTTTCCCTCCAACTTTGAACCTCAATCCTGAATCCCCCCACCCTGTCCCCTACCCTGGAACTCTGATTCCTATCTTTGGTTGGTTCATTTAAATCCATGGCTTTTGGGGGCCCCCCCAACACCCGGCTCCCACGTTTAAGGTGTGACCCGACCCTTGGCTAAATGTTCCTGACTTCCATTTTTAAGCCCCGGCCGCGGTGAGGCTGCCCAAACAGCGCTCCCATCCATGCCTCGTCCTGGGTCCCTGACTCCCACACCTGGTCTCCGCATCCCAAGTTCCCCGGCTGCCCAACTAGACGCCTTTGCGCCCATTTGAACCCACACCCAGTCCCTGCTCCCTGTGAGCCCACAGCCCGATACCTGCCCCCAACTTCCCGCTCCGCCATCCCCGAGGACACACCTCGCCCGCCTCCGGGTAGTAGCTCCACTCGGCCAGGTCATGGGCCTCCATCTTCACCGAGCCCAGCATCCCCCGGGCCTGCACCCCCACCCGCCCCCGCTCCGGCCCCGGGGGAACGGAGCGCTCTGGATCTCTCCGCGGGCACGGCCAGAGCTCCCACTGGCGCCCGCCCGTCCGACCGCCCGGGGTACTGCTGTCCCGAGCGCCGCGGGAGGTGGCCACGCTTTATAGCTGGGACACCCCCGCCCTTGCCCGCCCCGGGCTCCCCTCCCGCCTCCCCAAGGGCGGCGCTCTTGGACTGGGGCGCCCCCTGCGGGACTGCCAGGAGACAGACCTCAGGCGCCGGGGACCGCAGCCCCGGGACGCGACAGCTGGGGGTGATTCAGGAGTGAGGGAGCTGCCAATAGAGACGTTGCAGATACCAAGGTCCCCGAGGGCAGAACTCTGGCGCCTTTCTACCGCCGGCGGTTCATCATCTCAACAGGAGAGGACGAAGATCCAGAGCCATGCATGAACACCGCGGAAGAAAGGGGAATTAGAGCGCTAGGGCCTCTATGCGACTATAAAGACCCGTAAGCGAAATCACATTCCCATCGGACAGACGAAGACTGAGGCTTCCGACGGCTAGAAATGCTTCAACTTGGTCGGGCGCGGTGGCTCATGCCTGTAATTCCAGCACTTTGGGAGGCCGAGGCGGGCGGGTGGTTCACTTTAGGTCAGGAGTTCAAGACCAACCTGGCTAGGAGGGTGAAACCCCGTCTCTACTAAAAACACAAAAACTAGCTAGGCATGGTGGTGCATGCCTGTAATCCAAGCTAGTCGGGAGGCTGAGGCAGGAGAATCGTTTGAACCCTGGAAGCTGAGGTTGCAGTGAGCCGAGATTACACTGCTGCCTGGGCGACAGTGCAAGATTCCGTCTCAAAAACAGAAAGAAAAGGAAATGCTTCAGACTGTTGAAAGGGTCAAGGACAAAGGTGGAGGTGATCGGGGCCTCTGCGCAGACCCCACTAGGGCAACAGGCCACCTTCCTTCCAAGACCAGGAGCTTCGCTGCCCAGACTCCCCACTCTGCAACATCAGCCAGCCGTCCAGGGACTCAGCACCACTGAGAACTTCATTTCCCAGAATGCTCTAGCTCCCTTTCCGTCCTGTGCCTCCCAAGTGACTACATTTCCCAGAAGGCATAGCGACCCAGGGCGGGAAATGAAGGGGCCGCTCGCCGTAGTATGGAGGCGGGCAGAAAACCGCTCGCTTGGTGCGAGGCATGGGTGGGGTCGGGCTGTGGTCCGGACTCCATTTCCCGGCGGCCCTGCGTGTGTGGCGCGTGCGCACCGTTCCCGGCGGCGAACGGAAGATGGCGGCGGCGGCGTCTAGGAAGAGGCGCTGCTGAGGGGGCGCGAGGGGGACGGAGGCCTGAGCCGCGGTGAGCGGGAGGCGGAGTAAGGGCCCGGGGACGAAGGGAGGAGGCACCTAAAGAAAAAGGGGCGCGGGCGGGGATGGCGCCGCTGTGGGGAGAAGGGAACAGTGGTGTTCGCGACCCGTGTTTCTTTCCCTGCTCAGGACCCTTCCTTGGCTCCCTAGTGCCCTCGGGGCAAAGTTCCAACGTGGCCTCCTGGCGCATCTGCCCCGCAGACCTCGCCGACTTCGACTCGGCCTCTTTGCTTTTCCCCAATTCTCACAGCCGCCCTGGCCTTTCGGTTCCTTAAACTTGCTGTGTGCTTTCCCGCTTCGGAGATTTTGCACAGGCTGTCCCTTCTGCCCGCAACATCCTTTTACCCATTCTGTCTGGCTAACTCCCATTCATCTTTCGGGTCTCGGCACCAACGTCACTTCCTCTGCGAAGCCCTCCTTCCCTGCCCTCCATCCCGAAATCCTCCTGTTAAATGCTCCTGTCGGTCCCTGTTCCTTCATGTCACGTGTGGTCTAATTTGTTATCCGACTCTTATCTGTGTGCTGTTTTATGATGTCTGTGACCGTGTGTTCCATGAGAGTAGGGACTGGGTTTGTCTCTGTAGCCACTGTGATCCCAGCACAGCGCCAATCACGCCGGATGCACTAATGCTCGTTGAATGAATGAAAGATACTCCTAGGGCCAGTCTGGGGAAACAGGGCAGTCGTCTGATTCTCAGGTGGCAGTGGGGCAGGGTGCCACCCTTTCCCGAGTACACCGAGAGGAAAAGGGAAACAGTGATACTGTTCATCATAGCAAAAGGCTACACCCATCCGAAATGTTGTTAAATAAGACTGGCTGAAAGAAACTATAATACATCCACATTAAAAAAATACTATGCAACTCTAGAAAGGAATGAGGTAGATGAAAATCTCTATACACCGATATAGTGGCCTCCAACATATATTAAAGTATTAAGAGAAAACAAGTGAAGTGGAGGTTAGTGTTTATTGTATTTTTTTGTTTGTTTTTTGTTTTTTTGTGGCAGGGTCTCACTCTGTCACCCAGGCTGGCATGATCTCAGCTCACTGCAACCTCCGCCTCTCTGATTCAATTGAGTCTCCCCCCTCAGCCTCCCGAATAGCTGGGATTACCAACGTGTGCCACCACGCTCAGTAATTTTGGTATTTTTAGTAGAGACAGAGTTTCACTGTGTTGGCCAGGCTGGTCTTGAACTCCTGATCTCAAGTGATCTGCCCACCTTGGTCTCCCAGAGTGCTGGGATTACCGGCCTGAGTCGCCAAGCCTGGTTTATGTATGTTCTTTTTACAAAAGAAAGGGAAATATGTATATATGGGTTTTTTCTTTTCTTTTTCCTTTTTTTGCATAAAATCCAGCTCCTGCAGGAGAATTTTGTATAAGTGTGTTTAAAAAAACAAAAACTGAAAGCATAAACCAAAAAGTAGAGGAAGAATGAAACAGTAAAATATTTTGGTAGATCTGGATGTATTATCATCATGAAAAAAAGTGGAAATGTTTATTATGGGGTTTTGTTTTTGTTTTTGTTTTGTTTTTTTGAGGCAGAGTCTCACTCTGTCTCCCAGGCTGGAGTGCAGTGGTGCTGGGATTACAGGCGTGAGCCACCGTGCCTGGCCGGTTTATTGAGTATGCTGGTTGTCAGGTGGCCATGATCCTTGGCTTATGTAAACAGACCTGGGGGTGAAAAACAATTCCTTTCACATACACAGTACTACAGCATAGTGGTAAGGAAGATATGCATCCATGCTGCTGGCTTTACCTCTTACAAGCTGTGTGCCTTTGATCAGCACTTTACCTCCTTAGTCTTCAATTTCCTCATCTGTAAAAGTGAAGATTAAAAATACTAACTTCCAGTGCCGGGCGCAGTGGCTCACGCCTGTAATCCCAGCACTTTGGGAGGCCAAGGCAGGTGGATCACCTGAGGTGGGGAGTTTGAGACCAGCCTGACCAACATGGAAAAACCCCCGACTCTACTAAAAATACAAAATTAGCTGGGTGTGGTGGCTCACGCCTTTAATCCTAGCAATTTGGGAGGCCAAGGCGGGCAGATCACAAGGTCAAGAGATCAAGACCATCCTGGCCAACATGGTGAAACCCCATCTCTACTAAAAATACAAAAATTACCTGGGCATGATGGCACGCACCTATAATCCCAGCTACTCAGGAGGCTGAGGCAAGAGAATCACTTGAACCCAGGAAGTGGAGGTTGCAGTGAGTCGAGATCATGCCACTGTGACAGAGTGAGACTGTCTTTAAAAAAAAAAAAAAAGATACAAAATTAGCTGAGCATGGTGGTGCATGCCTGTGATCCCAACTACTTGGGAGGCTGAGGCAGGAGAATCGCTTGAATCTGGGAGGCAGAGGTTGCAGTGAACTGAGATCACACCATTGCATTCCAGCCTGGGCAACAAGAGCAAAACTCTGTCTCAAAGTGATAATAATGATAATAATAACTCCCAGCCTGGGCAACATGGCAAAACCCTTCTCTACAGGAAGTACAAAAATTACCTGAACATTCGCTTGCAGTCCTAGCTACTTGGGAAACTGAAGCAGGAGGATCGCCTGAGCCTGGGAAGCAAAGATTATGGTAAGCCGAGATTGTGCCACTGCACTCCAGCCTGGGCAATGGAGTGAGACAGACCTATCTCAGAAAAAAAAACAAAAAAACAAAAACCTAACTCGTATGTGTTAATTCTAATATACATATTAACTCATTTAAACCTTGGTGTCTGGAGTTTAAATGAGTTAATACGTATATTAGAATTGTGCTATATATATATATTTTTTTTTTTTTGAGACAGAGTTTCCCTATTATCACTCAGGCTGGAGTGCAATGGTGTGACCTCAGCTCCATCTCCCGAGTTCAAGTTATTCTTATGCCTCAGCCTCCCAAGTAGCTGGGATTGATTACAGGCATGCATCACCATGTCCAGCTAATTTTTTTATATTTTTAGTAGAGATGGGTTTTTGCCATGTTGGCCAGGCTGGTCTCAAACTCCTGGCCTCAAGTGATCCGCTTACCTTGACCTCCCAAAGTTCTGGGATTACAGGAGTGAGCACCACACCATGCCTTTTTTTTTTTTTTTAAATACTTTGTCAAGTGCAGTGGTGAGAAAAGGGGAAAGAGCACAACAAGTATAGCTATTAATTTTCAAGGATTCAAGAGTGAAAGGGTAGGAATACTGAGCCCACTAATTGGGGAGGCCTTTGGTGGGAATGTTGATTCATTCAGCAGATGTTTACTGAGCACCTACTAGATGCCAAGCACTTTTCCATGCTGGGAATATAAAAAGTAAAGAAACAAAGTCACCGTTCTAGGCTGGAGATGATGGCTGAGACCTGTAATCCCAAGCACTTTGGGAGGCCAAGGATGGTGGATTGCTTGAGTGCAGGAGTTCAAGACCAGCCTGGGCAACATGGCGGAACCCCCTCTCTACCAAAAAATGATTTTAAATAAATAGATCAATCACTGACCTTGTGGAGTTCAAAAATACGTAGTGTGTGATGATGATAAATGCCGTGGAGAAAACTAAAGCAACACAGGGATCGAGACGGAGTTGAAATTTGAAATACGGTCATCAGGGAAGGTCTTACTGCAGAGATATGTGATTGGAGACTTCTGAAGGAAATGAGGGGCCAGGCGTGGTGGCTCACGCCTGTAATCCAAGCACTTTGGAGGCCAAGGCGGGCGGATCACCTGAGGACAGGAGTTTAAGACCAGCCTGACCAACATGGTGAAACCCTGTCTTTAAAAAAAAAAAAAAAAGAAAAGAAATGAAGGAAATGAGGAGGGAAGGAGTTGTGCTGATATCTGGGAGGAGGAGTATTCCAGGCAGAAGGAAGACGGCCCCAAAGTCTTTAAGGAAGGGGCATGTTTGGCATGTTCGCAGGACAGCAAGGAGGCCAGAGTGGGTGGAGCAGAGAGCTGCGGGGGAGTGGGGAGAGGCAGGCAGAAGAAGAAGAGGCCAGATGCCATAAGTTCTTGTAGGCCTTGGTGGGGACATTGTCCCTGACTCTGAGCAAGATGGGGGAGTGACAGGCAGCAGGGAAACTAGGGAGGAGGCTGTTGGCTTTCATTCAGCAGACACCTACCATGTGATACTACTGTAAATAGCTATTTTCAAAAAATGTATCATTTTCAACTGGGCATGTGGCTCATGCCTGTAATCTCAGCACTTTGGGAGGTTGAGGAAAGTAGATCACCTGAGGTCAGGAGTTTGAGACCAGCCTGGCCAACATAGCAAAACCCCATCTCTACTAAAAATACAAAAAATTAGCCAAGCACAGTGGTGGGTGCCTGTAATCCCAGCTACTTGGGAGACTGAGGCGGGAGAATCACTTGAACCCAGGAGGCGGAGGTTGCAGTGAGCCAAGATCACGCCATTTTACTCCAGTCCGAGTGACAGAGCAAGACTGTCTCAAAAAAAAAAAAATATGTGTTTTTTTTTTAAATCATTTTCACCCTCAGATTTTTTGTTTTTTTATTTGTTTGTTTGTTTGTTTTGTTTTTAAGACAGAGTTTTGCTCTGTCACCCAAGCTGGAGTGCAGTGGTGCTGCTTCGGCTCACTGCAACCCTTGCCACCTGGGGTCAAGCGATTCTCCTGCCTCAGCCTCCCAAGTAGTTGGGATTACAGGCATGAGCCACCACACCTGGCCTTACCCATTTCTTTTTTAACCCTGTTTCCCTTCTCTGCTGGTTTTTGGTTTATCCTTTGAATTTTTTTTTTTTTACATATGTATATGTTTTTTCCCCTTTTTTTTTTTTTTTTTGAGACAAGGTTTTACTGTGTTGCCCAGGTTGGAATGCAATAGCCCCATTCTTGGCTCACCACAGCCTCTGCCTCCTGGGATCAAGCGATCCTCCTGCCTTTGCCTCCCTGAGTGGCTGGGACTACCAGGCGCGCCACCATGCCCAGCTGGTTTTTGTATTTTCTGCAGAGACAGGGTTACACCATGTTGCCCAGGCTGCTCTCCAACTCCTAGGCTCAAGCCCCACAAAGTGCTGGGAATTACAGGCATTACCTGCACCTGGCCCCATTTTTCTTTTTTTTGTAAGACACAAACATATAGTCAACATTGTCTTCCGCTTTGTTTTTCACTTCATATATGCACTCTCTATCAGTGTCTAGAGATTTTTCTCATTCTTTTGTTTTTTTCCTCGTTTCTTGTTACAGTTCCATAGTATTTTTTGTTTTATATATAAATATATATGTGTATTTTTTCACTTCTTTTCACAAGTGTTGAAGTCCCGTAGTCTTTTCTTATGTATAACGGTGTTTTTCAGCCAGTCTTTCTATTCGGGAACACTTGGGTTGCTTCTAGGCTTTATTATCAATAGTTCTCTAATTGGTATATCCTGCCGTGTTAATCATTTCATAGTTTTGCCAGTGTGACCGTGATAGATGCCTAAAAGCCCCCTTTCTCCCTTTTAAAAACAGCTTCATAGTATTCTGGAGAGCGGCTGAAACATCATTTATTGAAGCAGGCCTTTTCTGATGTATTGAGTGCCTACTGTGTCCTGGACTCTGACTGGTATTCCTCAGAGCTGTGGTTTTTTAAAGTTTGCTCTGAGCCAGGCACTGTGGTTCACGCCTGTAATCCCAGCACTTTGGGAGGCCAAGGCAGGTGGAAGTTCCAGGTCAGGAGTTCCAAACCAGCCTGGCCAACATGGTGAAACCCCGTCTCTACTGAAAATACAAAAATTAGCTGGGCATGGTGGAACGCACCTGTAATCCCAGTTATTCGGGAGGCTGAGGAAGGAGAATCACCTGAACCCTGGAGGTAGAGGTTGCAGTGAGCCACGATTGCACCACTGCACTCCAGCCTGGGTGACAGAAAAAAACATTTTGTCTCAAAAAAAGAAAGAAAGAAAGTTTGCTCTGGTGCCTCAGGCACATCCCAGATGACAACAGGAAGCATGGAGACTGCGAGGTGACTTGCACATTCATGTGGCCCGTGATTCAGCAGATGTTTGTGGTTGGCCCACTCTGTGTAAAGCACTAGAGGTGAGGCCTAGACTTCTGCCTCTGCCTTAGGAGGTATCAGTCACCCCCAAGACTCCCATGCACACATCCGTAAGCCAGAGACAGACCCTCGAGGGGAGAGAGGCTTCAGAAGGCCTGACTGGAGAGTTAAAGGTTGGGAAGGAGGCTTGAGCCCTTTTTGTAAGTGTTCGGGTGACAATCCAGCCCATCTACTGGTCCCCTGAGCTTGACTCATCCTCTTCTTTCCCAGAGACGACCTGCCGACAGCATGGCAAGCAGCAGTGGGGACAGCGTCACCCGCCGGAGCGTGGCATCACAGTTTTTTACTCAAGAGGAGGGGCCAGGCATTGATGGCATGACCACCTCAGAGAGGGTAAGCATGGGCGGGGCTTGAAGTGAGGCAGCACAGCGCCTGGCTTTGGACAATCCACATTTAGGTGGCAGAGCCCTGGGAGTGTCGAGGGGGCTGGGCTGGACTGGGCTGGACTGGACTGGGCTGGACTGGATTGGCACTATCCCCCGCCCCTCCCTCTCCTTCCAGGTGGTGGATCTTCTGAACCAGGCGGCACTGATTACCAATGACTCAAAGATCACAGTGCTTAAACAGGTGAGGGCTTGGGGGCATCCGGGGCAGAGCAGGACAAAGGGAGGAGGCTGGGAACCTGAGAAAGAAGACAGTGGCAATAACACTGCGTCCACATTTACACACACAGTGTGTGCCAGCCACGGTGCTCAGTGCTGTGCCGGCCTGTGCTCCTCTAATTCTCATGAATGCTCCGTAAGGCAGGGTTGTTTCATCCCTGTTTTAGACAGAAAGAAGCAGACCCTGGGGCTTAAATCATTAGCCCAAAGTCACTCTGCTAGGAGCTGGCTGAACTAGTACTTGAATGCTGGATTCCAGCTCCAAATTCTACACTCTTCATCACTGCCTTTCTTCTCTGCCAGTGTCCAGTCCGGTGGGGCAGACATGCCTGTCATCAGACAGTGATGACCCAGCGTGGGCAGGGCTGGGATGGAGAAGGAGGCCCAGGGGAGCTGTGGGAACCCAGAGGGAGCTCCTGATGCAGCCTCAGGATGGGGAGTCAGGGAGGACTTTTGCCCTGGAGGACAAAGGATAAAGGAGAGAGGAAAAAAAACTAAAAAAAAAAAAGGATAAAGGAGAGAAGTGTACCAAGTGAGAGAGGCAGAGCATCTCTTTTTGGAGACAGTCTGCCTCTGTCACCCAGGCTGGAGTGTGGTGGCATGATCCTGGCTCACTGCAATTTCTGCCTCCTTCAGGTGATTCTCCTGCCTCAGCCTCCTGAGTAGCTGGGATTACAGGCACGTGCCACCATGCCTGACTATTTTTTTATTTGAGACAGAGTCTCACTCTGTTGCCCAGGCTGGAGGACAGTGGCACAATCTCTGCTCACTGCAGCCTCCACCTCCCAGGTTCAAGCGATTCTCCTGCCTCAGCCTCCCAAGTAGCTGGGACTACAGGTGCTTGCCACCACGCCTGGCTAATTTTTTGTATTTTTAGTAGAGATGGGTTTTCACTGTGTTAGCCAGATGATCTCTCAATCTCCTGACCTCATGATCCAGCCTCCTTGGCCTCCCAAAGTGCTGGGATTACAGGCGTGAGCCACTGCCCCCGGCCTAATTTTTGTATTTTCAGTAGAGACGGGTTTCACCATATTGACCAGGCTGGTCTCGAACTCCTAACCTCAGGTGATCCACCTGCCTTAGCCTCCCAGAGATTACAGGCGCAAGCCACTGCACCCGGCCAAGAGAGGTAGAGCATGTCAAGCAGAGGGCGCAGAAGTGTGTGCAAAGGCAGAAGAAGATACAGGGTACTTGGGCTGTGCATGGTTCAGAGCAGGAGGCAGTTGGAGTTGAGAGCCTGGCAGGGTTAGCGTGCCTGTGTGAGAACCCCAGTTCTGCTCCTTCATCCGCCTGTGGCCTTGGGGAGTAGCTCTACCTCCACGGTGGAGTGGATGAGCATGGTGCCTACCTCATGGGTGGTCAGGAGGCCGTTTAGCAACAGTAGCTTGAGTTGCAGCAGCCAAGTCCTGTTCCAGCACTTTGCTTATAGAAGGATGTCCACAGGAAAGGCTTATTCCGAGGAGCCTGGCAGGCACAAAGGCTTCAGGAAATGGGTTCTCACTGTGAAGATGATTGCTGACTCATGACAGTGTGAAGTGAGGAATAGAAGCAGGAGAGTGGGGAGAACTGATGGACGGGTGAAAGGAGGCAAACCTCAGGAAGGGCTGAGCCCTGGGGCATTTCCCTCTTTCCTTCAGCCCCTTCTGTGTCATCTCCTCACTGTCTACCAGGACCTGTGCCTTGTAGGATCTCATAGCCTTCTAATATCCCTGTGAGTTGATGTTTAAGAGTCTCGTTTTATGGAAGAGCAAACAGGTTCAGAGACCGTGCTCAGGGCTTGGCACCCCTGGTAGGGAGCAGCAGAGCCAGGCATTGAAATGAGTGTATCTGCTGTCTTCCCCTAGACTCTATTGGCCCCTGGTTTTATATGGGTATTCCTCCTCCCCACCCCCAATCTCCTTTCAGGTCCAGGAACTGATCATCAACAAAGACCCCACACTACTGGATAACTTTCTGGACGTGAGTGACTGTCAGAAGAGAAAGGGGTATAGTATAGGGGAAAGGGGATGGATTCTGGTGTAGCCCTGATCCGCCTTGTCTCTGACATTGGCAGGAGATCATCGCATTCCAAGCAGACAAGTCAATTGAAGTGCGAAAATTTGTCATCGGCTTCATCGAGGAGGCATGGTATGGGACGAGGCAGGGAGTCCCGGGAGCATTCTTATTGGAGGCAGCTTCAGCTCCTGGCCTGACCTGGAGACCACCACTGAGAGTCCTGCCCTCCTCTTCCTAGACCCTTTCTCTCTAATGCACACTGACTCCCCAGCAGATACTTAAGATCGAAACCCTGGGGTCATCTGTGATTCCTCTACTTCTTCCACACTTCACATCTACATCATCACTAAGGACTGTGGGCTCTACTTTGAGAATAAATGCAGCATCTGACCATTTGTCAATCACTTCCTGTGCCACTACTCAGGTCCAAGCCCCCCTTCCCTCCTGCCTGATGACTTCAGTGGGCTCTCTCTGGCTCCCTTGCCTCTCTTTTCTTTTTAGTTAAATTGAAATTCATATAACAAAAGTAGCTATTTTGTAATCTTTTTTTCTTTTTTCTTCTCTTTTTTTTTTGGTGGAGGGGGACTGAGTCTTGCTTTGTCATCCATGCCGGAGTGTAGTGGCACAATCTCGGCTCATTGAACCTCCACGTCCCAGGCTAAGAGATTTTTGTGCCTCAGCCTCCTGAGTAGCTGGGATTACAGGCACATGCCACCATGCCCTGCTCTGTGTTAGGTCCTTTCCTGTGTTATCCCCCATAATCTTTACGGCAGCCTTGACAGTTACTGTGGTTATCCTCTTTTTACAGAAGGGGAAACAGGCTCAGAATGGTAAAGGGATTTGTTTGAGCTGGCTGCCTCATTCCTTAGTTCAGTAAACATTGACTGGATGCTTTATGGCTGGGAAGAAGTAGAATAGCTGCTATGTATTAAATATTTGTGTTTGTAAGGCACTGCACTAAATGCTTGAGCAGCTTCGTTATTCAGTCCCCAGCATAATACTGTGGATCAGTCATTTGACTCTTTAACTGAAGAGAAAATGGGCTCAGAGAGGTGAAGTAAATTTTCGTAAGGTCATACAGCCAGAATGTGGCAAGGCTGGGATTTTATTTATTTTTTATTTTTTTGAGATGGAGTCTCACTCTGTCGCCCAGAGTGCAGTGGCACAATCTTGGCTCACTGCAACCTCCGCCTCTTGAGTCAAGTGATTCTTCTCCCTCAGCCCCTGGAGTAGCTGGGATTACAGGCACCTGACACCACAGTCAGTTAATTTTGTTTGTTGTTGTTGTTTTGTTTGTTTGTTTTTGTTGTTGTTGTTTTGAGATAAGAGTTTCACTCCTGTTGACCAGGCTGAAGTGCAATGGCACGATTTCTGCCCACTGCCATCTCCCCTTCCCAGGTTCAAGCAATTCTCCTGCCTCAGCCTCCCAAGTAGCTAGGATTACAGGCACCCACCATCACGCCCTGCTAATTTTGTATTTTTAGTAGAGATGGGTGTTTCACCATGTTGGCCAGGATGGTCTCAAACTCCTGACCTCAGGTGATCCACCTGCCTCGGGCTCGCAGAGTGCTGGGATTACAGGCATGAGCCACCACGCCTGGCCAAGGCTGGAATTTTAACTCATGTCTGCAGTGGATGCCAGAGCCCAAATATCCTGTCTCCCCATTTACTGGGAGAATTTGTGGTAAATTTTCTAAATTTGTAAGAAGTCTGTTCAGCAAATATATACCACGTGGCTGCTGTTGTTTCAGGCATTCATGTTAGGCTATAGTACAACAGTGAGAAAAATGTATTATTCCTGCCTTCACGTAGCTGACAGCTAAGTTTCATATTTTTTGACTGATTTAAGTACTTTTTCAGATTGTAACATATGCTGTGAATTCTGTGCTGAGCTCTTATTTATTCATTGAACAAACATTTATTGGAGGCCCTTCAGTTTTTTCAATGAAAATGACCCCGCTGGGGTTGTTATTAAGCTAGAAACGGGTCTCCACTTTTTGAGCCCTCAGACTGAGGCAAGCGAAACTAGTAATTACATAGAACAAAGTGCTTTCAAGTAATGATGGCTGGTATTTGCTGAATGCTTTCTGTATGTCAGGCATTCTTCTAAGCACTTTATATGTATTGTTGCAGTTTTCCCCCAAAATTGCATAAACAATTGAGATAGATATTATCATTCTAAATGAGGTGAAGTCGATTGTCCAAATCACACAGTTGTCTGGCCTTACCATCCCTTATGTGAACAGCAGGCCCCTGAGAGAGCAAAGCAGTTGGGGTTGCAGGACCACTCTAGATAGAGGATTCAGGGGCAGCTTATTCTGGAGGCACCAAACACCGTTCCCAGCTTCTAGATGTGTCATTCCAGTCCTCTGAGACAGGCCCCTGATTTGCCTTTCCTCCTGAACCTCAGGCTCCTCTCACCTGCCCTAAGACCACCTTGACCTCGCCCCTTTTTTCTTCATCCCACAGTAAGCGAGACATTGAGTTACTGCTGAAACTCATTGCAAACCTGAACATGCTCTTGAGGGACGAGAATGTGAATGTGGTGAAGAAGGCCATCCTTACCATGACCCAGCTCTACAAGGTGGCCCTGCAGGTGAGAGCCCCCTCCCCACCCAGGGCCATCCTGCCTGGTAGGTCTCATTGACAAACGGATATGTTGGGGTTCAAAACCAGCATCCAATCAGACTCTGTGAGCAAGATGTGCTGTTGATCTGTGGGAACAGGCAACACGGAGATCTCATGTCGCTTGAGTCAGGAATTTGCACTTAAATATCATTCCTTCCATTGATCCAACCATTTATTCACTCAACAAACATTCCCTGAGCATGTCCTCTGTGCTTAGCCCTGGGCTAGGTGATGCTGGAGACAGAGTAGTGACAAAGACAGCTTACTGCCTTCACAGTGCTCATAACCCAAGGAGGGAGGCAGACCTTAATGAATGAATCACATAAATGTTGATTATGGACTGTGAGCAGAAGCAAACACTGTGGTGTGATGTACATTAGCATTAATAAAATGAATAAATCTGTTTAATCCCCACCATCTTGTAAACTCAGCATTGTTACTCCTTTACCTTAAGACCTGAGCCTTCATCACTGAGTGGTCGCTGTCTGCATCCCCATGTGGGCAGGACAAGGCCTGGCCACTACTGGGTCCTGTCTCCAGCATCACCCAGCACTGGGCTAGGGCAGAGTTGGAACTCAGGAACTGTTCTCCATGGTTCTCTGGGTATTGGTAGAGGGTGTTGGTGATTGATGCGTTGTCTTCACCTCTTTGTGTCTTCCATTCCTTCCTGGCCTGCCGGCAGTGGATGGTGAAGTCACGGGTCATTAGCGAGCTACAGGAGGCCTGCTGGGACATGGTATCTGCCATGGCGGGGGACATCATCCTACTGTTGGACTCTGACAATGATGGCATCCGCACCCACGCCATCAAGTTTGTGGAGGGCCTCATTGTCACCCTGTCACCCCGCATGGCTGACTCGGAGATACCCCGACGCCAGGAGCATGATATCAGCCTGGACCGCATCCCTCGTGACCACCCCTACATCCAGTACAGTGAGTCCTGCCTTCAGCTGGTGCCCTTGACAGCCCTGCAGCAGTTTCCTCTCCTTTACTGCCTTCCCTCTCCCCCTTCTCTTTCTTGGTTTTACATTTCTGAAACTGTGCAGAAGAGCAGAGCCCTGATGCTAGGTTCAGATCTGAACTGCACTGATTACTTATCATGAACTTGGGCAAGTTCCTTGTCTCTGTACTTCATTTTCTTTTTTGTAAACTGGAGTCAATAACATAGTACCACTTTCACAGGTTTGTAGTGAAATTTTATGAGTGTGAGCTAATCAATGCTAGCTAGTTTTATGGTTTTCTTAACGGTAAATTATGAAAGTAGTACATAGGCCACGTGTGGTGGCTCACGCATGTAGTCCTAGCATTTTGAGAGGCCGAGATAGGCCGATCATTTGAGGTCAGGAGTTCGAGACCAGCATGGCCAACATCGTGAAACCCCTTCTCTACTAAATATACAAAAATTAGCCAGGCATGGTGGCAGGCACCTGTAATCCCAGCTACTTGGGAGGCTGAGGCACGAGAATTGCTTGAACCAGGGTTGCAGTGAGCCGAGATTGTGCCAGTGTACTCCAGCCTGGGTGAAAGAACAAGCCTCTGTCTCAAAAAAAAAAATAATAGTAGTATATATACACTCAGTGTCAAGCAATATGGGTTAGTATAGAGGAATGATACCCTCTCCCTCAGTCCTGCTTCCCAGAGATAAACACTGTTAAGAG
The DNA here is from genome assembly GCA_963573385.1 of Cacajao melanocephalus. Taxonomy (NCBI): domain Eukaryota; kingdom Metazoa; phylum Chordata; class Mammalia; order Primates; family Pitheciidae; genus Cacajao; species Cacajao melanocephalus. The sequence goes on along the minus strand of CAUYLG010065021.1, from coordinate 82,685 downwards.
TATTTTGTTTCCTTCCAGATCTTTCCTGTGCAAGTGTAGATATTTGTATGTGTATATGCATAGTGTCTGCATTTGTTTGCTCTTCTGTTTGCAAAAACAAGGCCATGTTTGTGTTTTCACCTGGGAGACGTTAGAGTAGAGTAGCTTGTGTCTGAATCTCAGCTCCACCGTTGGACATGTAGCCTATTGTCTCTGAGCCTGATTCCTCATTAGTAAATTGGGGATCATTATTATGGCATCTAATTTAGGATATAAGTATGAGCATTTGGTGAATGAATATGGCTGGAATAGTAAACATTCCATAAATATTAGCTATTCTTAATGTATAATTTGGCAGCCTTTATGACGATGTCTTTCTCTGTGAGAGTCGTGTTCAGTTGCTGTACAATATTCCATAGCAAAGTTACATTCCATTCCATTAAGCAATGCTCTGTTGATGGCCATTTAGATTTTTAATGCACTATTTCAAATAATGCGGCATTCAAATCAAAACTACAGTGAAATATTGTCTCACCCCGGTTAAAGTGACTTTTTTCAAAAAGACAGGCAATAACAGATGCTGGTGAGGATGTGGAGGAAGGAAAACACTTGTACACTGTTGATGGGAATGTCAGTTACCACAGCCTAAAAATTGTTTGGAGATTGGAGGTTCCTCAAAAAATTAAAAATGGCTGGGCGTGATGGCTCACACCTGTCATCCTAGCACTTTGGGAGGCCGAGGTGAGTGGATCACCTCAGGTCGGGAGTTCAAGACCAGCCTGGCCATCAGGGTGAAACCCCATCTTAAAAAAAAAAAAAAATTAAAAATGGAGCTACCATATGATCCAGCAATCCCACTGCTGGATATATACCCGAAAGAAAGGAAATCAGTGTAACAAAAAGATACCTCCACTCCCATGTTCATTACAGCATTAGTCACAAAAGCCAAGACTTGAGAGCAAACTAAATGTTCATCAGCAGATGAATAGATAAACAAAACGTGGTGCTTATACACAATTGAGTACTATTCAGCCATAAAAAAGAATGAGATCCTGTCATTCGCAACAACATGGATGGAAATAGAAGTCATTAAGTGAAATAAGCCAGGCATGGAAAGACAGCTTTGCATGTTCTCTCTTCTTTGTGAGAGCTAGAAATGAAAGCAGTTGAATTCATGGAGACAGTAGAATGATGGTTACCAGAGGCTGAACAGGGTAATGGGCAGTTGGGGGAGGAAGTGGGGGTGGTTAATGGGTACAAACAAATAGTTAGAACAATAAGTTTTAGTATTTGATAGCCAGGCATGGTAGCATGTGCCTGTGGTCTCAGCAACTCAGGAGGCTGAGTTGAGAGGAATACCTGAGCCTGGAGGCAGAGGTTGCAGTGAGCCAAGATCGTGCCACTGTATTCCACCCTGGGTGACAGAGCAAGACCCTCATCTCAGAAAAAAAAAAAAGATCTAGTATTTGATAGCACAGCAGGGTAACTATACTCAAAAATAATTGTACATTTTAAAATTATTGAAATAGTATATTGGAGACCCCATTTACCCTGATGTGACATTTATGCATTGCATGCCTGTATCAAAGTCTCATGTACCCCATGATTATTTATACCTACTAGTTAACCATTAAAATTTTTTAAATTAAAAATATATGGCATTGGCTGGGCACGGTGGCTCATGCCTGTAATCCTAGCACTTTGGGAGGCTGAAGTGGGTGGGTCACCTGAGGTCAGGAGTACAAGACCAGCCTGGCCATCATGGTGAAACCCCATCTTTAAAAAAAAAAAAAAAAAATATATATATATATATATATATATATGTAAACACAGACATATATATATATATATACACACACACATATATATACATATATATATACATATATATATATGTATATATATACACACATATATATATATAGCATTCATTATGTTTCTGTATAGGAAAAGTCTGGGAAGATATCCACCAGTTTTAAGTATTAACTTTTGGGGACTGTATTGAGGGGAGGGGCGTGACAAGGGACTTTGAGTTGTGTGTATATACACATATATTCTAGTCTTTCACTATTGCAAGCCAATGCTTTAAACATCCTTATAACTAAAAAAAAATTTTTTTTTAAATTACAGAGTCTTTGTTGCCTAAGCTGGAGTACAGTGGCATGATCTCGGCTCACTGAAACCTCCGCCTCCTGGGTTCAAGTGATTCTCCTGCCACAGCCTCCCAAGTAGCTGGGATTACAGGCATGCATCTCCATGCCCGGGCTTATTTTTTGTATGTTTAGTAGGGACAGGGTTTTACTATGTTGGCCAGGCTGGTCTTAAACTCCTGACCTCAAGTGATCCGCCTGCCTCGGCCTCCCAAAGTGCTGGGATTACAGGCACGAGCCACTGCACCCAGCCCCTTATAACTAAATTTTTATACTCATTAATAGTCTCGTAGAACTAATCAGCCACTACATTTTCTGTTTTTCCCGCCATTCACAGACATCTAGGTACCAGGATCTGTCCTTCCTTTTAGTCCCAAAAGCTGCTGTCTCCAGAGGCCTGGGAGAAAGGATCCCACTGACTGGTTCTCCTCTCTGTCTCTTAGATGTGCTGTGGGAAGAGGGGAAGGCAGCCTTGGAGCAGCTGCTTAAGTTCATGGTGCACCCTGCCATCTCCTCCATCAACCTGACCACAGCACTGGGCTCCCTCGCCAATATCGCCCGCCAGAGACCCATGTTCATGTCTGAGGTGATCCAGGCCTATGAAACTCTGCATGGTAGGTCGATGCCCTCCTTCTGTCTTCTTCACTGGCCAATCTGCTGTTTCTCTCTTTTTTTTTTTTTGAGATGGAGTCTTGCTCTGTTGCCAGGCTGGAGTGCAGTGATGCAATCTTGGCTCACTGCAACCTCCACCTCCCGGGCTCAAGCAATTCTCCTTCCTCACTTCCCAAGTAGCTGGGACTGTAGGCATGCACCACCACACCCAGCTAATTTTGTTTTTAGTGGAGATAGGGTTTCACCATGTTGGCCAGGATGGTCTTGATCTGTTGACCTCGTGATCCGCCCACCTGAGCCTCCCAAAGTGCTGGGATTACAGGTGTGAGCCACCGCGTCTGGCCTCAGTCTGCTCTTTCTTAAAGAAATGTGAGGTTGGTGGTGGACCCCAAGTGCTAGTTATCCATCTGGCAGTCCTGAGATTGTCCAGATTAGACAGGAATCTTTTGGCATGTGACAGAAACCTGATTTAGGACTGGTTTTAATATTGAGGTATGTGGGGGTGAAATGACATGATGTGTGTGATATAGTTTCAGATATTTCAGTCCTCACACCCCTCACCAAAAGGGAGGCTAGATGTTCCAAGATCAGCAAAATGTTGATGGGTACACAGTGACTCATGTTATTTTCTGTTTTGTGCACAAATGGAAACCAAGAAGTCCGGGGTTGGGGCATGAGGGTGTACAGGTCATGTTGGATCTGTGTCTCTCCATCTCTTGGCTCTTTGTTTCTCCATTTTGGTTTCACTGTCTGGCCCTTTCCTTGGAGTAGGAGGTTCCCATTCTGTTCACTTAGCAACACCATGAGAAAGAGAGTGTCTCCTTCCCAGCCATTCCAGCAGAAGTCCAAGGGGTGATGGTCATTGTTTCTGATTGGCTGAGCAGAGATTATGAGTCAATCTGTGAGCCAATTACAGTGGCCAAGGGAATGTGGTGTTCTGACAGGCCCAGGTTTCATGCCCACTCTGACTGAGAATGGAGAAGGGGGGTTTCCTTGGAGAAGGGGGGTTTCCCTCACCAGGGAATGAGAGTGTTCTTGGCTGAGGAGGGGGCAGTGGATGCTAGGCAGGCAGAATTACAGGAATCCTTTTTCACTGTAGAACAGGGGACACTCACTTATCAAGGTGACCATTAAAAAGTCATTCGAGTGGCAGGGAGACCAGCAGTGAGCTGTTGCAGCAGTTCAGTTGGGAGTTTCTGGAGGTGAAAGTGGTGATTATAACCTTTCCCAAGTGAAGCATATGTGAATTGCCAGACCAGAGATGGAGGGAGATGAGACTTTATATGTTTAATAAAAGAAACGGTGAGTTTTTCTCTTTGTTTTAAGGTTAACTGATACTGATGAAAACTTCCGAGGTTTTAAGCATCAACTTGTAAGGTGGAAAGCCACACATTAGATCTGAGGGTGAAGGAACTTTTCTAGTAGATGCCTGCAAGACCACTGCCCAAGTTTGGGGTTGGGAATTAAGATTGGCAGCATGACATCAGATCTGTCCACAAGACAGAGCTCCTGCCTCTTTCCTCGCAGCCAACCTGCCCCCGACGCTGGCCAAATCGCAGGTGAGCAGTGTGCGTAAGAATCTGAAGCTGCACCTGTTGAGCGTGCTGAAGCACCCAGCCTCCTTGGAGTTCCAGGCCCAGATCACCACTCTGCTAGTGGACCTGGGTACACCCCAGGCCGAGATTGCCCGCAATATGCCCAGCAGCAAGGATACCCGCAAGCGGCCCCGAGACGACTCGGACTCCACGCTGAAGAAGATGAAGCTGGGTGAGAGGGGCTGGCAAGGCAGGGGCACGCAGGCCATGCTGAAATGTTTCATTATTTACCTTAAACTATGCTGAATTTGTATTTATTGAGATTATATTATAGATTATATTACGTGGCCAGTCACAGTGGCTCACACCTTAATCCCAGCACTTTGGGAGGCCGAGGTGGGCGGATCATTTTAGGCCAGAGTTCAAGACCAGGTTAGGAACATGGCAAAACCCCGTCTCTAATATGAAAAAATTATAAAATAATTATAAAAATATAATATGATTACAACAGAATTATTAAAAGATATAATATATTTAATAAACTATGAATTATTTAAATTTTGTGGAAAGGAATAAAATGAAAATTGTCTCTCTTTTATCCCCTCCCAAGAAGTCACCACTCCCCAGGTGTGAACACTTCCTTGTTTTCTTCAAAACATGCTTTATGTAGAGTGTAGAGCTCTTCTTTCATTTCTTTGTTTTATTTATAAGAGAATTTCTTTTCTGAAGTAATTTTCTAGTGGTCATATTATTTATCAATAGTGTGAACTATAGCAGCCTTTCTTCAAGATTTTTTTAAAAAAATCACACTTTCTTTGTAGAGCATTTACAAAAGATTTATTTTTTCGTTTAAAAAAATAAGGAATTGCCAGTCACAGTGGCTCACGCCTGTAATCTCAGCAATTTGAGAGGTTGAGGCAGGCGGATCACCCGAGGTCAGGAGTTGAAGACTAGCCTGGCTAACATGGTGAAACCCCATCTTTACTAAAACCACAAAAATTAGCCGACGTGGTAGCACATGCCTGTAGTCCCAGCTACTGGGGAGGCTGAGGCAGGAGAACTGCTTGAACCAGGAGGTGGAGGTTCCAGTGAGCCAAGATTGTGCCACTGCACTCCAGCCTGGATAACAGAGTGAGACTCTGTCTCAAAAAATAAAAATAAAAAAAGGAATTTATTTAAGGAGTGAGGTAGGGATCTTACTATATTTTTTCATAATTATGTATATTAAGCAAAGTATTCTGTACATTGAGTTGTTTTCACTTGGTTTCATTTACTTTCATCTTGGAGTTCTTTCTATATCTGCACATAGAAATCTACTTCCTTTTTTTGAGAGTCTTGCTCTGTTGCCCAGGCTGGCGCCCAGTGGGGCTATCTCGGCTTACTGCAACTTCCGCCTCCCGGTTCAAGCAATTCTCATGCCTTAGCCTCCTGAGTAGATGGAATTAGATGGGTGCCACCACGCCCAGCTAATTTTTGTATTTTTAGTAGAGAGGGTTTCACCATGTTCGCCAGGCTAGTCTGAAACTCCTGACCTCAAGTGATCTGCCTGCCTCAGCCTCCCAAAGTGCTGAGATTACAGCTGAGAGCCACTGCGCCCAACTATTTCATCCTTTTTAATGGTGGCCTAACAGTTTGTAATGCACTTGGATGCCAGTCTCCCTGTTGATGGACATTTAATCTGTTCATTTTTAAAATGTATTTTTTGTTTCAGAATTATCCTCTCATTCTGTCCTTTTTTCTTTTTTTTTCTTCTTTAAGACAGAGTATCACTCTGTCACCCAGGCTGGAATACAGTGGTGTAATCTGGCTCACTGCAACCTCTGCCTCCAAGGTCAAGCAATTCTCATGCTTCAGCCTCCTGAGTAACTGTGATTACAGGCATGTGCCACCACACCTGCCTACTTTTTGTTTTCTTTTTTTTTTTTTTTGAGATGGAGTTTCACTCTTGTTGCCCAGGCCAGTGTGCAATGGCACAGTCTTGGCCACTGCAACTTCTGCCTCCCAGGTTTAAGCAGTTCTCCTGCCTCAGCCTCCCAAGTAGCTGGGATTACAGGCATGTGCCACCACGCCCGGCTGATTTTGTATTTTTAGTAGAGACAGGGTTTCACCATGTTGGCCAGGCTGGCTTCGAACCCCCGACCTCAGGTAATCCACCCACCTCAGCCTCCCAGAGTGCTGGGATTACTAGTGTGAGCTACTGCGCCCCGCCTAATTTTTGTATTTTTAATAGAGACGGGTTTTGCCATGTTGGCCAGGCTAGTCTCGAACTCCTGGCCTCAAGTGATCCCCCCACCTCGGCCTCCAACAAAAGTGCTAGGATTACAGGCATGAGCCACATCGCCCAGCCCCATTTTTTTAAAAAGTGTAAGAATTGCTATATTATAACAGTCTTGTGTGTATACCTAATCATAGGACAAATTCTTAGTGGTAGGATTGCTGGGGCAAAGGATTTTTCTTTTCTTTGTGACGGAGTCTCGTTCTGTCAGCCAGCTGGAGTGCAGTGGCACAATCTTGGCTCACTGCAACCTCTGCTTCCTAGGTTCAAGCAATTCTTCTGCCTCAGCTTCCCAAGTAGCTGGGATTACAGGTATCCACCCCCACGCCTGGCTAATTTTCTGTATTTTTAGTAAAGATGGGGTTTTATCATGTTGGCCAGGCTGGTTTCGAACTCCTGACCTCACGTGATCTGCCTGCCTCGGCCTCCCAAAGTGCTGAGATTACAGGCATGAGCCACTATATTCAGCCAGGGTTTGTATATTTAAAGTTATATTTTACCCTCCAACTATCTTTCTCTTTCCTTAAGCTTTTTATTTTGAAATAATTTTGAATTTACGGACAAGTTATAAAAATAGTACTAAAAGCTGTGTACTCTTATGAGGCATGGATCACACATTGCGTTTAGTTGGCATGTCCCGTTAGTCTCCTGAATCAGTTCCTCAGCCTTCCGTTGTGTCTGATGACATTGACATTGTGAAGAGTCCAGGACAGTTGTTTGGTAGAATGCCTTCCTTCCATTTGGGTTCGTCTGCTCTTGCCTCATGATTGGAGTCAGGTTAGGCACTTTTGGCAGGAATGCTACAGAAGTGATCCCCTGGTCACCCAAGTGCATGGGATCAGGAGGCACATGATGTCTGTCCCATTGTTGGCGATGTTAACTTTGAACTCTTGGTTAAGGCAGTATCCAGGTTTCTCTAGTGTCAAGTTCCATTTTTCTCTTTGTCAATGACAAGCTGGGGGGATATTTGAAACTATGTAAAATACATGTTTCTCAGCCGGGCGCAGTGGCTCACGCCTGTAATCCCAGCACTTTGGGAGGCCAAGGCGGGGGGATCACAAGGTCAGGAATTCGAGACCAGCTTGACCAGCATGGTGAAACCCCGTCTCTACTAAAAATACAAAAATTAGCTGGGCGTGGTGGCGCATGCCTGTAATCCCAGGTACTCGGGAGGCTGAGACAGGAGAATCTCTTAAACCCAAAAGGCAAAGGTTGCAGTGTGCCGACATCACGCCACTGCACTCCAGGCTGGGTGACAGAGCGAGACTCTGTCTCAAATAATAATAATAATAATAATAATAATAATAATATCTTCTTAGAGCTTAGCGTGATAAGCTGCAGTGGTGTAGCTTATTCCCATTTCCCGGATTAGGAGAACTGAGGCCCAGAATGAGTCAGGTGGTTGGCCAGGATCATATGGTGCTTTGGTGCCAGAGACAGGGTTGCAGCCTAGATCTTCATCTGCTGTTTGCTCCTGTTTGCTGAGGCTGACTGGAGGCAGGCACCAGCTGCGCACCCTGGGAGGATGGAGGGCCCACTGCTCTCTTTATAGCCAGCATCTTGTTATTTTGCTTACCCCAGAGCCCAACTTGGGGGAGGACGATGAGGACAAGGACTTGGAGCCAGGCCCATCGGGGACCTCGAAGGCCTCAGCCCAGATCTCCGGCCAGTCAGACACAGACATCACAGCTGAGTTCCTGCAGCCACTGCTGACACCTGATAATGTGGCCAATCTGGTGAGGATGGGTGAGGAGCGTTTTCCCCCTGGGCGGGAAGGAAGGAACTCCTCAGTCTTTCTCCTGCCTCCACTTCACACTGTCCACCTCCTCCAGAGTTCCCTCCTAATTTATAAAGCAAAGGGGTTTAATTGGCTCACAGTTCTACAGGCTATACAGGAAGTGTGGTGCTGGCATCTGCTCAGCTTCTGGAGAAACCTCAGGAAGCTTCCAATCATAATGAAAGGTGAAGAGGGAGCAGGCATCTCATGTGGCAGAGCAGGAGCAAGAGAGAGGGAGAGTTGAGGGGCAGGGAGGTGCCACACACTTTTACGTGACCAGATCTTGCAAGAACTCGCTATCCTGAAGACAGCACCAAGCCATGAGGGATTCCACCCCCACAATCCAAACACCCTCCAACCAGGCCCCACCTCCAGCATCGGAGATTGTAATTCAGCATGAGATTTGGGTAGTAACAGATATCCAAACTAAATCAGTGAGCCTCATGCCTGGATATGCAGCCCTCTTCTGATCATCCTCCATTTGGATGTCCTAGGAGCATCTCAGACTCACCATGGCAGAACTACACTTTTCCATTTTCTCCCCACAATCCTCTGCAGGCCCCTTCCACTTCCCAAACCAAAAATCTGGGAATGAACCTCTTTCCCGTCTCTCCCTAATCCTTGCCCTCTTTTCTACCCCTGTAGCCCTTGCCCTGGGCCAGGCCCACCCTTTTCATCTGAAGCCCAACCCTCGCTTGCTACCTGGCTCCAACTTCCTTCAAGTAAAATTTAAGTTCCATTTGCCATAGTTGGCCATCTTTGATCTGGCTTTTGTCTTTTTTTTTTTTTTTTTTTTTTGAGAATGAATCTCGCGATGTAACCCAGGCAGGAGTGCAGTGGTGCAATTTTGGTTCACTGCAACCTCCTCCTCCCGGCTTCAAGCAATTCTCCTGCCTCAGCCTCCCAAGTAGCTGGGATTACAGGCACCCACCATGGCACTCAGCTAATTTTTATATTTTTAGTAGAGATGGGGTTTTGCCATGTTGGCCAGACTGGTCTTGAACTCCTGACCTCACCTCAGGTGATCCGTCCACTTGGGCCTCCCTAAGTGTTGGGATTACAGGCATGAGCCACCACTCCTGGCCATTCTACCTTTTGTCTTATCCCCGCTAGGAAGCTGACCTTTTCAATTTTGCCATGAAGTTGCTCATGAACATGTATAAAAAATACCTGCTGTCCAGAGTATAACTACTTTATGTCTGTAATGTGCTGCTTCTTTGTTGGTACCACTGTGTCCAATCTTGCAAAATATTTGCTTGTTTTCAGTCATCTCAAAGAAGAACTACCTCTGTTTTGTTCATATTCTTTTGGCACTTTTTCTGTTTTATTCTGTTGCCTTTATTTCTTTCCAGCTACTTTCTTTGAATGTTTTTCCCCACGGTTTTAAGTTATTGGCTCATTAATTTTTAGTCATCTTTTCCAATGTAAGCAAGCATTTAAGGATTTGATTTTTCCATCTAAGTATATTTTAGCTGCATTCTACACATTTAAAAGTATAGTGGTTCCATTATCTTTCTGTTCCAATTATTACTTAGATTGTGCATTTAAAGTTCACTGTGTCACCTTGGCAACATAGTGAGACCCTGTATCTACAAAAATAAAAATAAAAAAATTAGCGAAGCGTGGTGGCATGTGCCTATAACCCTAGCTACTCGAGAGGGGCAGAAGGATCCACCTGAGCCCAGGAATTTGAGGCTTTAGCGAGCTGTGAGGGTGCCACTGCACTCTAGCCTGGACAACAGAGTAAGACCCTGTCTCTAAGAAAAATAATAATAATATTTTTTTAAAGTTCCACATGTAGAGGGAGTTTGAAATTATCTTTTGTTACTAATTCCTAACATCCATGGATGTTCTTTGTTAGGCTAATGGGTTTTTGTTTTTTTTTTTTAAGCCAGTCAAATTTAGCAGTAGGGGGTTGTATACCAATTTTAGTGACACTAATGTGAGTAAGTTCTGATAACCCACTACCATCGGACCAGCCTAATGGGGGTTTTTTTGTTTGCTTGTGTTTTGAAGTTAGTTCCCAATCCTTACACTCTTCACTGAACCTCTTTTTGCTCTTATTTATTTATTTATTTATGAGATGGAGTCTTGCTCTGTCACCCAGGCTGGAGTGCAGTGGCATGATTTTGGATTCACCGCAACCTCCGCCTCCGGGGTTCAAGTGATTCCCCTGCCTCAGCCTCCTGAGTAGCTGGGCTTACAGGTATGTGCCCCTGCATCCGGCTAATTTTTGTATTTTTCGTAGAGACGGGGTTTCACCATGTTGGCCAGGCTGGTCTTGGACTCCTGACCTCAAGTGATCCGCCCTCCTTGCCCTCCCAGAGTGTTGGGATTACAGGCGTGAACCACCATGCCCAGCCTCTTGTTCTTTGGACAGGGTGCCTGCTCTGCTGCTTCTTAGCCTTTTCCCATGCTGTTCCTCTCTGTGGAATACACACCCCTCCCACTGCAAAACCTTGTCCTATGTTATGCTAACTCCTGCCCTCCCCTCAGTTCTCAGCCTCGGTGCCTCTTCCCCAGGGAGTCCTTGCCTTGCCTGGCTCCTGCTGTGGCTCATAGTACCCTTTACTTCCCTCTCTCAAGCACTACACCGTATCATTATTTGTTTTCTCTGTGACTTGCCCCAAGAGGCTGAGCTCTAGGAGAGTAGGCCCACTTCGGTCTTAGGTACTGCCATTTCCCCAGTATTGGCATGGGCATGGAAAGAAAACCTGCTGAGCTAATGACTAAGGAGAGGCTGTCTTCCTGGGCATCCCACAGGTCCTCATCAGCATGGTGTACCTGCCCGAGGTCATGCCAGCCTCCTTCCAGGCCATCTACACCCCTGTGGAGTCAGCAGGCACGGAAGCCCAGATCAAGCACCTGGCTCGACTCATGGCCACACAGATGACAGCTGCCGGTCTGGGACCAGGTGAGTTTGTCCTGGCCCTGACCTGGAGCAGGGGTAGGCACTTATGGCTTCTGGGATCTCTTTAATGGAAGAACACCTCCTTGTGCAGGCAAAATTGTGTGGGAGCTAAGGTATAGCTAAGGACAGCTGCCACAGATAGATGGCTCAGTGTTTTTAAGTCATGGGATTTGGAATCAAACAGGCCTGGGTTTGAGGTCTGAGTTGAATCAGATCTCATCTACTTAATAGCTGTATGACTTTGGTCAAGTTAGTTAACCTCTTTGAGCTTATTTAAACAGTTCTGTTAAGGTCTAATACACGTAAGTGAAATGCACAGCTCTTAACTATAGACCTTAGTGAATTTTCACAAAGTGAACACGCTAGTGTAACCATCTCCCAGATCAAGATACAGGTTAAATATCCCTTATCCAAAATGCTTGGGACCAGAAGTGTTTCAGATTTCAGACCTTAGATTTGGAATATCTGCATATACGTAATGAAGTATCTCAGGGATAGGACCCAAGTCTAAACATGAAATTCATTTATGTTTCTTAAAAACATAGCCTCAAAAGTAATTATATATAATATTTCTTAATAATTTTGTCCATGAAACAAAATTTTGACTGCCATCTATCACATGAGGTCAGGTACAGAATTTTATACTTGTGTTTTATTGAGACTCAAAAAGCTTCGGATTTATAGACCATTGCCACTGTAGAAAGTTCCTCCTTGTTCCTCCAGGGATGCCTCAGGGCATCAGACTCCAGAGATAACCAGTGTTCTGATTTCTGCCTCCATACGCTAGTTATACCTCTTCGTGAACTCAACTAAATAGGATCACAGAGTCAGGCTTCTCTGGCTTACCATACAATTTGTTTTTGTTTTTTGAGGTGGAGTTTTGCTCTTGTGGCCCAGGCTGGAGTACAATGGCACAATCTTGGCTCGATGCAACTTCAGCCTCCTGGGTGTTCAAGCGATTCTCCTGCCTCAGCCTCCTGAGTATCTGGAATTACAGACACCTGCCACCACGCCCACACCTGGCTAATTTTTTGTTTTTCGTGTTTTTTTTGTTTGTTTTTTTTTTTTTTTTTGAGACAGAGTCTTACGCTGTTGTCCAGGCTGGAGTACAATGGCATGATCTCAGGTCACTGCAGCCTCCACCTCCTGGGTTTAAGTGATTTTCCTACCTCCCAAGTAGCTGGGATTACAGGCACACAGCACCATGACTGATTTTTTTTTTTTTTTTTTTTTGGTATTTTCAGTAGAGACAGGGTTTTACTATATTGGCCAAGCTGGTCTCAAAGTCTAGACCTCAGGTGATCCACTCTCCTCGGTCTCCCAAAGCACTGCAGTTATAGGCGTGAGCCACTGTGCCCGGTCTATTGTACGTTTTTGAGATTCCTTCATTTTGTCATGTGAGGTGGTAATTGGTTTTTTATTGCTCAGTAGTATTCCGTTATATGAATATACAGTCTTTTGTTTACCTACACCCCTATTGATGGATCTGTGGTTTCTTTCTAGTTTTTGGCCATTGGGAATAAAGCTGCTGTGAGTATTTGTGTCCAAGTCTCTTCATGTACACATGCTGTCATCTATCTTGAGCATATACCAAGGAGTGGAACTGTTGCGTCATAGGGTGTGATCAGTGCTATTAAAAACTGCTGTGGGCTGGGTGTGGTGGCTCACATCTGTAGTCCCAGCACTTTGGTAGGCTGAGGCAGGTGGATCACCTGAGGTCAGGAGTTTGAGACCAGCCTGGCCAACGTGGCGAAACCCCATCTCTACTGAAAATACAAAAATTAGCTGGGCATGGTGGTGGGCATCTGTAATCCCAGCTACTCAGGAAGCTGAGGCAGGAGAATGTCTTGGACCCAGGAAGTGGAGGCTGCAGTGAGTCAGGGTCATGCCACTGCACTCCAGCCTGGGCAATGGAGCAAGACTTCATCTCCAAAAAAAAAATAAAACAGCTGAGGGCTGGGCACAGTGTCTCATACCTGTAATCCCAGCACTTTGGAAGGCTGAGGTGGGAGGATTGTATGAGCCCAGGAGTTCAAGACCAGCCTGGGCAACATATGGAGCCCTCGTCGCCACAAAAACATACAAAAATTAGCCAGGTATGTTGGCATGCACCTGTAGTCCCAGCTAATTGGGAGCCTGAGCAGCTGAAGTGGGAGGATTGCTTGAGCCCAGGAGGTCGAGGCTGCAGTAAGCCATGATTGCACCACTGCACTCCAGCCTGGGCAACAGAGTGACTCCCAGTCTCAAAACAAAAACTGCTCATCATGTTTCCAAAGTGGCTGTACCAGTCGCTGCTCCCATCAGCAATGAATGGCATTTCTAGTTTCAGCCTCAGTTTTATTACAAAGTGGGAATAAAGAGGGTACCCAGCTCAGAACAGAGCTGGGCACACAGGAGGTCCTCGGGTCGGAGCAGGTGGGTCTGACATGCTGGGTGTCCGTTTGCTGTCTCCCTCCCAGGTGTGGAGCAGACCAAACAGTGCAAGGAGGAGCCAAAGGAGGAGAAGGTGGTGAAGCCGGAGAGCGTCCTGATCAAGCGGCGCCTGTCAGCCCAGGGCCAAGCCATCTCAGTGGTAGGCTCCCTGAGCTCCATGTCCCCTCTTGAGGAGGAGGCGCCCCAGGCCAAGAGGAGGCCAGAGCCCATTATCCCTGTCACTCAGCCCCGGTGAGTCCTTTTCTGGGTACTAGGGCAGGACAGGAGACCTACCCCAAGGGTCTGGTGCTCAACTCGTGTGTGTGTGTGTGTGTGTGTGTGTGTGTGTGTAAGTGTGAGGCAGACAGACAGAAGTCTGGACCAGGTTCTCTCTGACTCCTAAGTCAGTTCCACCATAACCACATAACCACTAAGCCTTTGCTGTTTTCTTTTTTTTTTTCTTTTTTTTTTTGGGGGGGAGGCAGAGTCTCACACTGTTGCCCAGGCTGTAGTGCAGTGGCATGATCTCAGCTCACTGCAGTCTCCGCCTCCTGGGTTCAAGCAATTCTCCTGCCTCAACCTACCTAGTAGCTGGAACTACAGGCGCATGCTACCACACCCAGCTAATTTTTTTGTATTTTTAGTAGAGATGGGTTTCACTGTATTGGCCAGGGTGGTCTCCGTCTCCTGACCTTGTGATCTGCTGGCGTCAGCCTCCCAAAGTGCTGGAATTACAGGCGTGAGCTACTGCACCTGGCCTTTATTAATATATATTTTTTTGAGATGGAGTTTTGCTCTTGTTGCCCAGGCTGGAGTGTAATGGCATGATCTTGGCTCACCCCACCCTCCACCTCCCGGGTTCACGCAATTCTCCTGCCTCAGCCTCCCAAATAGCTGGGATTACAGGCATGTGCCACCACACCTGGCTAATTTTATATTTTTAGTACAGATGGGGTTTCTCCATGTTGGTCAGGCTGGTCTCGAACTCCTGACCTCAGATGATCCACCTGCCTCAGCCTCCCAAAGTGCTGGGATGACAGGTGTGAGCCACTGCAGCTGGCTGCTGTTTTCTTTCCTGTAAAAAAATATCCCCTTTTTTGTGTCTCAAATTGGGATAATGATAGTATCTTTCTCATAAGGATCAAGGAAGACTTAAATTAGTTCTGTGATGATGATGGTTAGATAACTAGATTAGATAACTCAAGTGAAAAGTGATTGTGGGCTGGGCTTAGTGGCTCACTCCTGAAATCCCAACACTTTGGGAGGCTGAGGCAGGTGGAGCACACGGTCAAGAGATCGAGACCATCATGGCCAAGATGGTGAAACCCCATCGCTACTAAAAATAAAAAAAGTAGCTGGGTGTGGTGGCAGACACCTGTAATCCCAGCTACTCGGGAGGCTGAGGCAGAGAATTGCTTGAACCCAGGAGGCGGAGGTTGTAGTGAGCCAAGATCACACCACTGCACTCCAGCCTGGGCAACAGAGTGAGACTCAGTCTCAAAAAAAAAAAAAGTGATTTTTGACTGTCAAGCATTTTACAGGGTTCCTGATGTGTAGTAAGTGCTACCAGCTGTCACCGTCCTTGTCCCCATTATTATCTCCCTTACACACTGCAAAATCCAGCCAGTCCCAGCCACCCAAGTCTTACTAACACTGCTGAGTGAGATCTGCTACCCTCACCCCTCCTCCAGTCATGTCCACAAGCAGGTTCCCACCTCAGGGCCTTTGCCTGGAGAGCTGGTCCCCCAGACATTTGTGTGTTGTTCCTGCCTCCGTTCAGATCCCCACTCACAGAAGCCTTCCCTGAGACACCCTCTGCAAAACCAAAATAGCATCTTCTTCCTTCCTCTTACCCACCGCCCCACTGTGCCTCAGAGTTACGGGGAAGTTGGAGAGGCAGCAGGGGGTTGGGGGCATCTCTGTGGCCTACCTAGACCTTGAAGTCAGGAGCGTCACCAGACAGGCCTGTGCTGCAAAAAAGGGTCTGAGTCACTGCGTCGCTGTCACTGCTCTTCCACGTAGGCTGGCAGGTGCTGGCGGCCGCAAGAAGATCTTCCGTCTCAGCGACGTGCTGAAGCCCCTGACTGATGCCCAGGTGGAAGCCATGAAGCTGGGCGCTGTAAAGCGGATCCTGCGGGCTGAGAAGGCTGTGGCCTGCAGCGGGGCAGCCCAGGTATGCCCCTGCCACCCCCCAGCCCATCCTTCCAGTCCCTTTCTCCAAGCATTTGCCTCACATCCAGCGAAGAGTCTGGCCCCAGCGTCAAACCTCCCTGGCTGTGGACCCCAGCTCTGCTGCTCAGAGCCGCTTCTCCAGCTCATTCCCATCCTCCATAAAACAGAGACAATAGTGGCAGCTCCTGCTGGGGGACAAATAAACGTGCAAATGCACACACGCGCTCGGGCACACAGGGTGGGTGCCGGGGGCCTCTGCAAGTGAGAGCTGCGCTTGTGGTCTTGGTTCTTCACAGCTGTTAATATTCTTACTGTTACTATTGAGCTTTAGAAATATACCTGGTTCTCAGTCCTGATTCTGCCACTTGCTGGCACTGTTACCTTCAAAGAATGGAGAAAAGTGACTTTTTTCCTATTCTATGAAGTTAATTTTTGATTAGCCAGTAGTATAGGAACACACTCTCTGTGCTGAAAAATATCTCCAGGCAATCCAGTTCTAGTACTGTCTGCTGTGGCCATCACCTGCACCCCATCCCCCTCTTCAAAGGTGACAAGGGCACAAATTGGGGGAATCTTTGAGGATCTTTTTCTGTGCACTTAAGTACATGGGTGCTGCTCCTAGTAACTCATGTTTATTCTGTGATGATCAGTCCCAGCCTGGCACCCCCACCCCCCACCACACAAACAGGACCTTCCTGGGCATAAGGGTCCTCGCTGGCCTTCCTCACTTCACTCTGTGTCTGCTCTGAGAGTTCCTATGCCTGGGCGGGAGGGGTCACAGGGCACGGTTGCAGAGTGCCTGCATTGCCCAGCCTACACTAATGTGCTGGCTCGCCCTCCCACCAGGTGCGCATAAAGATCCTGGCCAGCTTGGTGACACAGTTCAACTCGGGCCTCAAGGCGGAGGTCCTGTCCTTCATCTTGGAGGATGTGCGGGCCCGCCTGGACTTGGCCTTCGCCTGGCTCTACCAGGAGTACAACGCCTACCTAGCTGCAGGTGCCTCCGGCTCCCTGGACAAGTATGAGGACTGCCTCATCCGCCTGCTGTCCGGCCTGCAGGAGAAACCAGACCAGAAGGATGGGTGAGGGGGCTGGCCCTGCACCCTCCTGTCCCTGAGAGGCCCCCTCTCCTGGTGCTGCCTTCCCTTTCTGGTTCTGACCACCTCCCTCTTCATCACCCCCCGAGGCAGTCCTCCTCACACCTATCGCACTCCCTGAGCTCCCAGCTCTGCCACTTGCTCTGAGTGGCTTTGTTACTCCCCCTCTGTGCCGTTTTCCCATCTGTAAATAACAGTGCTCACCCATGGGCCTGGAGATGGACTTTTCTGCACCCCATTTCCTGCCTGAGTTGGTTCTGTAGCTTCCTCCCTATCCTTGGCCTCCAGCTTATTCATCTGTCCTCCGCACAGCAAGTCCAGGAACACTCTGTTACATAAATCCTTTTACTGCTTCACCGTAAGGAACCTTCCATGGTTCTCCATTGCTCTTGGGATAAACACAGCCCCTCACGGTGACCCATCCTCTTTGGCCTTCCCTAAACATTAGCCGCATTGGCCTTCTGTCTGTTCCTCGAACGTGCCAGGGGCGCTAGTGCTTCTGTTCTGTCCACCTGGAATGTTCCTCCCTCAGCTCTGTGCGGTTGGCTCCTTCTCATCCACCAGTGTACTCGAATGTGACTTCAAAGCGGCCTTTGGAGGCCACCACATCTAAAATCCCATCATTCCCTCCCATTGTTATGTTCAATGAATAAAGTTAGGAATTCCCGTTTGATGAAAGCAAGAAATGAGTTTCAGAGAGGTACAGTCTTTGCCCAGATCATCCAGCCGGCAGCTTTTGAACCCTGGTCCATTCACCTCCAAAGCTTTATAACCAGGGGCTTGAACAAACAGCACCTGAGGGAGGGCCCCCAGTGGCTCTGAGCTCCTATAGTTAAGCAGGGCCAGGGAGCCAAGTGGCCTCTTCCTCTGCAGCATGTCCTCCCCTCCCTCTCTGGCAGGATCTTCACCAAGGTCGTGCTGGAGGCACCGCTCATCACAGAGAGTGCCCTGGAGGTGATCCGCAAGTACTGTGAGGATGAGGTGAGGGCAGGCTTGGTCACTGCTGCCTGGGGCAGGGGACAGGGCCCTGCTCTGAGGGGTCTGAAGGGCATGCAGCCTAAACCTTGTAGCAGGGGGTTTCAGGAGGTACCAGGCCCTTTTGTCCAGTACCTGATGAGAAGGATGCAGTAGAGACAGCCCAAAGGCACACTTAGGTGGGCTGAACTCAGGTCCCCTCCCTCTTGCCGCAGAGTCGCACCTATCTGGGCATGTCCACGCTTCGAGACCTGATCTTCAAGCGTCCATCCCGCCAGTTCCAGTACCTGCATGTCCTCCTCGACCTCAGCTCCCATGAGAAGGACAAGGTGATCCCCTCCTCCACTTCCTGGCTGCCCGCAGCCTGCAGCTTGCAGAGGCTGCCACTATCCTGAGGAACCAGCCCAGCCTCTTCCACACTCCCTTACAGTTTCTCTGGGCCCACTGCCTTCTTGCACTGGTTTTTTTGGCTGTTGCCAGGTTTCTGTTTGTTTGGTTTTTTTCATTTTCAGTGGCATGAAACTGCCTAGAAGCCAGGGTCACCGTGCTTGAGTCTGCCTGCGGTGTGTACACACGCACATGTGTATTTGCCTTCCCAGGAAGGGCATCCCACTCTCGCTCTTAGGCCACCTGTGGCGGCCAGCACCAGCTCCTGGTGCAGCCCAGTCCTGTGCTGGGGCCTGAGGGCATTGCCCGGTTGGGGAGCCGGTGCGGCCTCAGCCAGCAGTGAGGACACGGTGTGCTCAGCAGCTGAGTAGAGCAGCGTGCAGCTGTGGAGCCCTGGGGAGAGAGGGGCTGACCATCTGGATGTAGGGTGGGCAGGGGAGGTGTTTCAAGGAAGGCTTGCGGGAGGAGGGGACGTGTGCACGGAAACCTGGAAAATGAGTAGCTGGGTGTGCTCTAGACAGAGGGGACGAATGTGCACGTGCTGTGGTTGAGAGAGCGCCCTTGACCCAGCCTTGTGCCACAGCCTTGCCCAGCGGCGTGTTCATTCATTCAGCAGACCTTCAGTGTGCACCTCTGGCCCTGGCCCTGTGCTGCTGCTGGGGTCAAAGCAGTGCCCAGGACCAGTCCCTGGCCTCACAGCTCCCAGCGGATGATACCTGAGTGGAACAGGGTTTAGCTAGCAACAGACGTTCTAGGGAGACTTGGCAGGGAGCAGCACTTTTAAAGAACCGAGGAGACTTCCCTCTGCTTGGAGCTTAGGGAGGAGGGCAAGGAGCAGTGATGGGCAGATGGGCTGGTGAGGCAGGCAGTGAGGTGGTGCCGTGGGTCCGGCCCTGGCCAGGTTATCTCCCTCCTGCGCTGGGGACCAGCCCTGGCCCTGGTAACAGCTAGGCTGCCCTTTCTCAGGCTTGGGCTTGTTTTCACAGGAGTGTTGACACACTCGGAGGAACAGCTGTTCTTCCTCTTCCTCTTCCCTGACCGCACTCTTCTCCATCTTCCTCCTCAGGTGCGCTCCCAGGCCCTGCTGTTCATCAAACGCATGTATGAGAAGGAGCAGCTGCGAGAATATGTCGAGAAATTTGCCCTCAACTACCTGCAGCTCCTGGTGCACCCCAACCCACCATCTGTGCTGTTTGGAGCTGACAAGGACACAGGTTGGGCTCAGGTCATCAGATGCATACTGAGCAGAGCTGTGTCCGGGCTCTGGGCCCTGCGAGCAGAGGGGCTGAGTGGGGAAGCCACCTGGACAGCAGTGACAGGAACAGACAGGACTGGGACAGCCACCTAGGGCCTATGGGAGTGAGGGTGGGGGGCACCCGACCCAGCTTGGGGGGTCAGGGAAAGAGACCTGGAGGACAAGGAGAGCCAGCCAGTGGTGAGACCCCAAGAAGGACCAGGCAGGGCCAGCTCAGGCAAGTTCCCTCAGCAAAGCCCTGGATCCCCCCAGGATTACAGACAGGTAAATGCAGGCCCTGCATAAATGCACCATTAAATGGAAAGGTTGGGGGCCATGACAGGGCAGCGCAGGAGGCCCAGGTGCCGGGAAGCATTCCCAGGAGAGGCGCAGCCTTTGTGAGGCCCAGAGGCTGAGCAGGTGTGGAGGAGCTGGGGCGCTGTGAGCCAGACAGAGGGAAGGGTGGACACAAAGGTGCAGATACCAGGGCCCTTGAGACTGTTCGAAGGGGAGTGTGACCAGCATGGAGGGCAGCATTTAACTGCTCTCCATGCTGGTCACACACTCTCTTGGGGCCACCCCATACAACACTGGCAGACAGTGCAAGGCAGGGAGCTGGAGGTTTATCCCAAGGCCACAAGGCAGGCGTGGCTGGGCTTGGAGCTGGAGAGGGACAGGGTTAGGAAAGATCCTTCTAACTGCTTTGTGTGTTGGCAGTCAGGGGAGGCTGGAGGTGGGAAGTCCTGGTCCCACCCCATTTCTCTGCCCTCCCTGGTTCCTGCTGACCCACTGCCCGAGAAGGGACAGGCCCAGAGGGTCCAAGGGGGTTAGAGTGTGGGCCAATCTGATGCCCACCCATGCCCTCTCAGAGGTGGCAGCGCCCTGGACAGAGGAGACAGTGAAGCAGTGTCTCTACCTCTACCTGGCCCTCCTGCCTCAGAACCACAAGCTGATCCACGAGCTGGCGGCCGTGTACACTGAAGCCATCGCTGACATCAAGCGGACGGTGCTGAGGGTCATCGAGCAGCCGGTGAGGCCCCTGAGCCCACCACGCCCTGCCCACCCATCGGCAGGGCTGCATCTCCAGCTCCAGTTCTTCTCCTACCTGCTCTACCTGAGTGTGCCAAGCCCAAAGGGTGGTCACCCCGGGCCAACCTGGGCTGTGTAGCTTGCGGGCGGTCCGCATGTCACTCATCAGTTTCTGAGGAAACATCAGAGTGGCCCAGCAGTTAGGAGCCTGGAGCTGGACAGAGCTGGGTTCAAGCTCTCTTCCCACTTTCTCACTGCGACCTTGGCCCCTTCAGGAAAAATGAAGACGTTCCAGTCCCTCCACACTGATGCACAGGGTCCATGAATTCATGCACATACACCTCGGTGTCACTGTCACTGTCTGAGCTGGCCTTCCCCATGTTGCTAATGGGACTCTAGCTGTCATTATGTAAAAATAAGTCCCTCTCACTCCTCCCCCTGGAACCACAGAGCTGCCCATGCGAGATGCAGCTCAGTGACAGGCTGGCACCTGAGATTAGAATGTCTGCTCTTCCAGTTTGCAGCAGGATTTGAAACCCCTTTTTCCTCTCTGCCCCTGACATTTTTGGATTCCAGAACATTTTCATGTTAAACAGTAGAGGGAAAACTGGATGTTAATCCCCACCTATCTGCCATTTGGGTTCATTAGGACCCTTACCTGGAAGATGGGGATAGCAGGCTTGTAGTCAGGAGGAAACAGATCTTTAGACCTATTCTCGAAGTCAGCCAGCTGTGTGGAAAAGTGATCCCCAGGGGCTGTGAGCTCCTTGAGGGTAGAGACGGTCGGTTTTAGTCAAGAGCAGAAATGTTACTAGGGGAAGGTGGAGCCCGGCCCCAGCTCCTGTGTTTGGCGTTCACCGTGGGACAGGCTCCGGATGCAGCAGCAGGTGGAGCCTGGTCTCAGCTTGCGGTCATAGTGGCTGCGTGTGAGAAACCAAGTCATGAAGGGGGTGGGTGGGGCTAGGAAAATCTTCACCAGTGAGTGAAGCACAGGGTGGGCATTTGAGGCAGGTCAGGTCTGAGCCATGGAAGAGGGGCCTGCAAGGAGGACAGCCCAGCCAGGGCTGGGAGCTGGAGCAAGCCCTCATCCAGAGAGGCTGCGGGAAGAGGCCAAGGTTCCTCCGACCGCTCCCACCTTTCCTCCAGCCTCCAAACCCTGTCACTAACCTCACCCTGGGCCCCAGCAGTCCCCGAAGCCACCCTGCCGCAAATACCTGAGCCTCCCCTGAGCTCTCACCATGGGTCTGGTCATCCCTGTCTCTGCCTCTAGATCCGAGGAATGGGCATGAACTCCCCGGAGCTGCTCCTGCTGGTGGAAAACTGTCCCAAGGGGGCAGAGACACTGGTAACTCGGTGTCTGCACAGCCTCACAGACAAAGGTGACCCCAGAAACCCCCCCCCCATTTCCTGCTTTCCTCCCTCTCCTTAGCCTTCCCGGGGACATGGGGATCAGAGCCAATGGTCCCTAGATGGTTGCACCTTTTGTGGGTCTCTGCCTGTCCTTGGGCCTCAGTTTCTCCATCTGGAACGCTGTGGTGCTAACTGTATGTGAACAGCCAAGGGTGAAAGGTTCCTGCTGTGAAGTTGCCCTCCCCTCCCACACACCCACCTGCTTGTCTTCCCTGGGTGCCCACCCTCCCCCGTGCTCCCCTCCGCCTCCAACACAGTGCTTCCTGCTGCTTCCACACAGTCCCACCCTCTCCGGAGCTGGTGAAGCGGGTCCGGGATCTCTACCACAAGCGACTGCCGGACGTCCGCTTCCTCATCCCAGTGCTCAATGGGCTGGAGAAGGTATGGAGCTGGAGGCCTGTCTGTCCCCGCTGCCTGGGAAGTGGGACCGGGAGGGGGCCGGGCAGCAGGTAGCTTCAGCAGCAGTTGAGCCAGAGGCCTGTAGCAGGGGGTAGAAGGCACCCTGTCTGCGGTCAGAAGTTGTGGAAACGGTCACCAGCACCCGTGTTCTGATATGCACGGCAGCTCCTGGACTCATCTTCATGGGTCCCAGGTGCCAGTGGCTCTGCTGCTTTCTCTACCTCAAGCAGGTCCCTTCCCCTCTTTGAGACTCTTTCCTCATCTGTCAGACAGGGATCATGATGCCCCCTGGCACGCGTGACATGCAGGGGGCTCAGCTGGAGTGCTCTGCCCTGAGGGTGTAGTGAGGGTAGGAGGGGCTGGGTGAGCCAGAACTCGCCCTCACCTCCCCTGGGCAAGCAGGAGTGGCTTGTTTGGAAGGGAAGTGAGGGTGTATCTGACTCAACCCCCACCATACTACCTTCTCCCTGTAGAAAGAGGTGATCCAGGCCCTGCCTAAACTCATCAAACTCAACCCCATCGTGGTGAAGGAAGTCTTCAACCGCCTTCTGGGCACCCAGCATGGTAGGTGATGCAGCCTCCTCCCTCCTCCCCACCAGGAGGCCCACCCACCCCGGGTGCTGGGGCAGGAGGCAAGGTGCAGGGTGCCCTGCTCAGGGAGAGAGGGCACGTCCTGCTCCCTGGAACGCCAGCTGTACTGGACGCCTCCATGTCCCAGAGCTCCCAGGCCACCCTCTGGGATGTTTGGATGGTGGTTTCATTCACGGCAGGGGCAAGACCGTGGAGCTGGGGGCGGAGGCTCCAGCAGCGTCTTCCCTTCCAGGATCTGGCCACTCGCCAGCCCCTCTCAGGCCCTGGCTCCATTCTGGTCCCTCCTCAGATCCTGCCTGAATCCCTCAAGCTATGGGCCAGGGGCATTTTGTTTTGACGAGGTCAGAAAGAAATGAAAGCAAAATTTTCAACTTAGAAAAACTAGCAAGTAAGGTAGAAGGGGTTCTTTGCCCCTTACCCCGGTGGTTGGAACTAGAGAAAGAATGGAGGCTGATCTGTTCCACGCAGATCCTGGTGGTTTAAAACACACACATAGACGGCTCTGGGACCATCAAAAGAGCAGCAGCAAAGACCACTCCCCTCCAGCCTCCTCCCATCCAGGCCCCGAGCAGGGGAAGGCTCCGGCCACTTTATGGAAGTCCACGGCCTGGCCCCATCCTGCCCTGTTCTGCAAATGCGCATGAGCCCCTGTGCTGCGTTGGTCTGTGTTGTTGGTGTCTGTGTTGGGGACTACACGATGAGGTGGTCCTCCCTGCCCTCGGGGGTACACAGCCCAGGGCCAGAGACACCCAGCCATGCCACAGTCTACCCAGGGTGGGAGCCCAGGATGGGGAGGAGCACACCGTGGTGACCTCAGGCTGCCTGAGGGTGCCTGCTGCCTTCAGCGTCCCCTTTTGCTGTTGTCAGTCACTTGCCCTGTTCCAGCCCTGAAAGCAGAGGGTACTTCATCTTTGCTCGCAGCTCCCCCAATCTGAGGAACTCAGACCCATCTCTTCACTTAGGCAACCGTACTGTCTCCCTCACCCTTCCTCCCGCCTGCTGCAGGTGAGGGAAACTCGGCCTTGTCCCCGCTGAACCCTGGAGAGCTCCTGATCGCATTACACAACATCGACTCCGTAAAGTGTGACATGAAATCTATCATCAAAGGTGAGATGCTCCCCCGACTCCAGTGGCCTGGCCTCACGGGCAGGACCTTAGTCACCCACATGCCTCCACTGGAATCTGCCAAGTCAAAGACTGTGCCACTCACAGCCCCACCTCTCAGCTCCGCAGAGCCACCTCCCTTCTTCCCTCCCTCCCTCCTTTTTGTCCCTCTCCTTCCTCCCTCCTTCCTCCTCCTCCTCCCTTCCTCCCAAGTTTTACCCTTTACAACCCTGCCTTTTTCTGCCTCTGTGTAAGGCACTCTGATATACCTGCTGTGCGCTGGCACAGAGTGGGCCTAAAGCAGTCAGGGTAGCCACGGCCCTCGCCCTGAGGAACAGAAGGAAGCAGGGCACACCATGCTGCCCTGCGGCAGCAGGGCAGACCCAGGGCTCCTGGGCGCTTGTGGGCCGGGGTAGGTGAGGCAGGAGGGTCGGTGACAAACTGGCTGGCTCACGATGCCCCACAGTCACTGAGCGCGCTCTGCGCTGCGCTCTCCCTGAATGCCAACAGGCCTGAGCCTCCTGGTCCTCGAATGTGCCACCTGGTGAGTATGTTCACTCCCATTGTGTAGACAGGAAATGGAGGCTCCAGACAGGTTAGGTGACTGACTCAGGGCCTCGCAGAAGCTAAGTGGTGTGGAAAAAACAGAATCTGAAGTGAGATGGACCTGAGTGGGAGCCCCAGCTCTGCCGGTTCCGGGTTTGAGGACCACCTCCCCCGAGAACGCCCCTCCACCCCTCCCTGAGCGAGGTTTCTGGGCCAGGAGCCATCCTGTCCCACGGAGCTGGACACCCTCACTGTCTCCCTCTCTACTCCAAAGACCGCTGTCCTTTGATTCCTCTTCTCGCCCTCAGACCTGGGGAAGGGGGTTCCTCCCTGTGCCGCTCACTTTTGTGCTCCAGCCTGAAACAGCTTTTCAGTGACTTACTTCCTAACCTTCCCCGCAAGTTCTCTCAGAAACTTGTGAGGTCAAGAGAGGAGCTTGTGGAAATGTCAAGCCCACATTAAAACCGAGCAGGCGCCAAAGCCTCCAGGGGAGACCAGCAGGGAGGAGAGAGCTCCAGGCTTAGAGGCCAGGGCTGTGGGCTCACATTCCCGGACCCCTTTGGTGATCTGAGGGAAGTTCTGCCCGTTCCCAGGACAGTATGCTCATATTGTTTGCATACAGTTTGAGGGGATTCACATACACACACCCCAAGACCATTTGTGGACCCAGATTCTCCTAGATGCCCTGAGGAGCCTAGGCCCAAGGAGAAAGGGCCTTGTCAGAGGTCACACAGGCGACTAGGAGCCAGGCCCGTGAAGGGGTCAGCAGGGCCTATCCTACACGACCCCACCTTTTTCTCCCAGCATGCCCAGGCCTGCACACTGCGGGCTAGACAACCCTCCAGCCGGTGTCCCCAGCACCCAGCCCACATTTTTCCCCTGCTCGGGCATCAGCAGTCTTGCTGGCCACACTCTTCAGCTCCAGGTCACGAAGTCCAGTCCTTTTCTTGTGCACCGTTCACTCCCCTATAGACCACCCTGTTCCTCTGGAGAGCTTGTCTATAGCTAGACCCACTCTGGTAGTCTGTTCCAGCATTAAGAAAACTCAGCACCTCTGCTCCCCCATATCCATCCTGGGTGGTGCTGGGGACACGGGAGGGACAGCCCCAGCCCTGTCCTTCCAGGGCGTACAGTCCAGGGAGGGAGACAGGAAGTCCCTGGCCAATAACAACTGAGAGGAGTGGCCTGGGACTGGGCAGAGGGGCCACCTAACCCAGCCTGGGTGTGGGACATCAGGGAGGTCTTCCTGAAAGAGGGGGCACTGGGGCTGAGACCAGGGAAGGATGAGTAGGCGGCAGCAGCAGGAGGCTGCAGGGACCGAGGGAGGCGCTCGTCAGCTGGTTCTGGACCTGCAGTGCCAAGCCTGGCTGACCTAGGGGACAAAGGAGGGGCCCTGATGAAGAGAAGAGGTCAGGCTGTGGCCATTGGGGAGGGCGCCCCTTGGGGCTCTTGCAGGTCAGGTGGGAATTTGGCCTGTCTCTTGAGGGTCTCTGAGAAGGGAGTCAGGTCTGATCTTTCCAAAGCCCCCCTTCAGGCTGTTGTATGGAAAGTGGATCAGAGGCTCACGGGAGGCCCAGGTTGGGGCCCGAGGCAAAGCTGACAGGGAAGGAGGAGAGGGGCGATTCTGGAGCCTTTAGGTGGCTGAGTGGGCAGCACCAGTGACCACCTGGCCCTGAAGAGGAGCGGGGCTTCCTTGGTTTCTGGCAGGTCCTCACCGCCACTCTCTGCTCTGCCCATTCAGCCTCCTCCTCACCTGTCTACGCCTCCCCCTCCCTTAGAGGCCCCCACCCTGTTCTCTGTTAGCCTCTCAAGGATTTTTGGGGTTGTGGGGGATGCTCTTCTGGCTCAATAAAGACTTCCTGGTTGACACTCACATGGCAAGTGGTGTTTGGGGAAGGGCTTCAAAGGCAGCTCCTGGGGCCTCCCATTAGCACAGTGGTTTGGGGTACAGCCACCCACTCAGGGAACAGACCCCAGGGCCTGCCTTCGTGGGTGCTCGTGCTGTGCCAACCCTCTGGGTCCTACTGGTACTGGCACTGGGTGTTGAACTGGGGGCTCATCATATGCCCCAGCTCTAGCTGCCTCTCATCCCTCCCTACACTATTACTCTACTGATTGTGCCCGTATCCCCCACACAGCCCTTGGCCTGGCACCCCCCATCTTCCCAGCACTAGTGCAAGCCATGTGTCCCTGTCAGGACTGGGTGGGCAGTTCCTTAGCCCTCTGCTGAGCTGGTCTGTGGATTGCTGTTCTCCCTGGAGGGGCTGGTGGAAGCCAATAGCTGCTTTCTCTCCCTAGCAGGGGTGGGGGTTTCTGCCACTCCCCCAGGGCTTGGCAACATCTTTCCCAAAGTCGTCCTCAAAGAGGGTGCCATGGGCTCCCTGTTCCACTCACTGTGGGGCTTCCTGGAGTTGGATGTCTTCTCCCTTGACCCAGGCCTGCAGGTTTTCCAAGCGCGGGGCTGCAGTGTGCCTTCTGCTGGGTCGGGGAAGTCTCCTGTCTCCGCCCGGAGCTTTAGAAGTCAGGGTTGGCTCTTCCCCTCATGCGGGCAGACAGCAGGGCGGGGCTCTCAAAGGGTGGTGAGGCTCCCACCTCCCAGGGGGCAGCTGGGCAGAGAGGACAGGCCCACTCTCCGCCTCCTCGCAGCCACCAACCTATGCTTTGCGGAGCGGAACGTGTACACGTCAGAGGTGCTGGCCGTGGTGATGCAGCAGCTGATGGAGCAGAGCCCCCTGCCCATGCTGCTCATGAGGACCGTCATCCAGTCCTTGACCATGTACCCCCGCCTGGGGGGCTTCGTCATGAACATCCTGTCCCGCCTCATCATGAAGCAGGTAACCCACCCCCGGCCACCCTATCCCCAGGCTGCAGATGGCATTAGGCCATGCTGACAGAACTCCCCTTCCCCTCCTGACCCCCAAGGGAGCCGTGTGGAGGATGGCTGGCTCTGCTCTGCCTCCTGCCAGGAAAATAGCAGCTCTCCGGGTCTATGACTTGGCCAGCTCCCAGGTGATGAGGGAGAGCAGCTGGGCACCCCCACCACTGTGCTGGGCCAGGATGCATCCCAGAACTGAAACATGGTCCAGGTTTTTGAGAGGTGCTAGAAATTTGGGCTTTAGAAATGCCACGATTGAGTCCAGGCGTGATGGCTCACACTTGTAATGCAACCCTTTGGGAAGCCAAGGCAGGAGGATTGCTTGAGCCCAGGCGTTTGGGGCTACAATGAGGAAGAATCGCCCTACTCACTGCACTCTAGCCTGAGCAGCAGAGTAAGATCGTGTCTCCAAAAAAAAAAAAAAAAAAAAAAAAATTACCATGATGAAACAAAAAACAAACCCCATCTGCAAGCCCTAGACTCGATTTGGTCTATGGGTTGACACTTTACAACATCTGGCTTAGAGGTTATATGTGGATTCAGACAGACCTGGATTCAGATCTGCCACTTGTTCCTTGTTTGACCCTGGACGGGTCCCGGCACCCCCACGGACCTCCACTGTTTAGCAGGGCTAGTGTCGCCCCCTGGAGGCTGCTGTGAGAATGTACATGTGACCCTGGGCAGGTCCCAGCACCCCCACTGACCTCTGCTGTTTAGCAGGGCTTATATCGCTCCCTGAAGGCTGCCGTGAGAATGTCATGAGAGGTGCTCCCACAGCACTTAGCCTGGGCCCGGCCCAGCAGGGGAGGTCCAGAAAAGGCAGCCTGGGTTTTCTTCCACCTCCTTCCCAAGTTGACCTCATGGTCCAGCTGCCTGGTTTGGGAAGACAAAGGCCCCTGGAGGGAGGTCAGGGCTGCTTGTGGCCCATCCAGAGGAATGGACAGTGGGATTTAGGCATGGTCTTGGCAAGGTCTTTCTTCCAGTGTCGGGGCTGGGGGTCTGCCTGTGTGCCCCTCCCGACAGCTCCCTCCCTGCATGGTCCAGGTGTGGAAGTACCCCAAGGTGTGGGAGGGCTTCATCAAGTGCTGCCAGCGCACCAAGCCCCAGAGCTTCCAGGTCATCCTGCAGCTGCCGCCCCAGCAGCTGGGAGCCGTCTTTGACAAGTGTCCCGAGCTCCGGGAGCCCCTGCTGGCTCACGTCCGCTCCTTCACCCCTCACCAGGTACCCCTTCCCCCACCCCAGGTGTGTGGTGCCTCCTGGGTCCCTCTGGTTGGGGGGTAACTGAATGGAGGTGGACACCAGAAGGCCCTGCACTGCTGGGAGCTCTGGAGGGTCAGGGCCCCAGGATCTGAGGTGTGCAAGTGGGGTCTCTGTGCTAGAGCTGTCCCCAGCACCTCCTTCCTGCTCTCCACCCAGCAAGCTCACATCCCCAACTCCATCATGACCATCTTGGAGGCAACCGGCAAGCAGGAGCCAGAGGCCAAGGAGGTGTCTGCAGGGTCCTTGGAGGAGGTGAGGGCCCTGCAGCCTACCCATCTGGATCCTCAGATCCTCATCTGGTACCCCAAGCCAGCAAGGCTCACCATGGCCTGCTCCCGACCCCGAGACGCAGGCCACCCCTGCCTCTGAGCCACCTGTCTCCCAGGGGATGCTCCTGCTGGAAGGGAGTTGGGGGTCTGGGGGACAACTGCCCCTCCCTCCCTGTACCCATAGTGAAGACCTCAAAGACCACCTCAGGGTGGTCCCTTCTCTTTCCCACTGTCCTCTGAGCCACTCGCCTCTGAGCTTCTGTGTGGCCCTCCTTACCCCCAGGATGATCTGGAGCCCCTGGCCCTGGCCCCTGCCCCGGCCCCCCGGCCCCCACAGGACCTCATCGGTCTGCGGCTGGCCCAGGAGAAGGCCTTAAAGCGGCAGCTGGAGGAGGAGCAGAAGCTGAAGCCTGGAGGAGTGGGAGCCCCCTCCTCTTCCTCCTCCTCTCCCTCAGCCCGGCCCGGCCCGCCCCCATCGGAGGAAGCCATGGATTTCCGGGAGGAGGGGCCTGAGTGCGAGACCCCGGCCATCTTCATTAGCATGGATGATGACTCGGGGCTGACTGAGGCCGCACTGTTGGACTCTAGTCTCGAGGGGCCCCTACCCAAGGTAGGGAGAGCAGAAGGATCTGGGCCGGGGTGAAGGTGGGGGGCGGGCGCCAGGGTGCAGAGCGTGGAGGGGACTGCACCCTCCGACCGGCTCCCCTTCTCCTGTCACCAGGAGGCTGCAGCAGGTGGGTTGACCTCGAAGGAGGAGCGGAGCCCCCAGACCCTCGCCGCTATTGGAGAAGATGCTGTGAAGACCCCCAGCCCGGCCGCCGAGGATGTAGGGGAACCCGAGGCCAAGGGGAACAGCTGACGGGGCTCGAGGGGGAAGGGGGGTGGAACTGGGACGTGAGGCTGGGAGATGGGGCGGAGCTCGACCTGCGGGTGCTTTGCCTTAAAAAAAATAATAAAAGATGTGAAATTGGACAAATTACTGCAAAGAAAAAAAAAGGGATGGTGGGCCTGGGTCGCGGGAATCGTCTCGAGGCTGGCGCGACGTCGGCTGTGGGGCTGCGCGGGATCGGGAGTGCGCGCCCGGAGCCGGCGCGGAACCCACCCTGGCCCAGCTCCCCGCGCCCTCCCCGGTAACGGCCCCCCTCCCGTGCTCAGAAACCGGCGGTGTCAACGGGCGGCTTGCTCGGCCTCCCTGTCTGCAAGCCTTCCTCCTAGAAGTCTGTGCCTCCTTGCGAGCCATGGGGGACCTGCCGCCCTACCCTGAGTCCCTTCCCCAGCAGCCCCCGGGCCGGAGGAGTTCTCAGGCCTCCGAGAGGCGGCGCAGTCGGGGTCAAGCTCAGCCCCTGGCAGCCGACTCCGAGGAGGGGCGGCAAATGCTGCCAGACGCCCAGCAGAACGCCCTGGGCTGGTCACAGAGGCGCAGCCTGTCCCAACAGGAGAGCTTCCTGATGCCCCAGGCCTTCCAGGCTGAGGAAGCCTGGATGGGTGGCACGGAGTACCCATCCATGGACTCGGGCTTTCCCTCAGAGTTCCAGCCACAGCCTTCCCCGGACGAAAGCAGGATCCAGGCTGCCCAGGGCACCACCAGCCTAATACTGCAGCGGCTCCAGCAGGGCCAAGGCGGCCTGTTCCAGCAACTGGACTCCGCCTTCCAGGAGCCCCCAGTCAGCCCCTTGGACCAGTTCAACCTCTACCAGACAGACCAGATCTACGAAAGTGCCCAGCACGGGCCCTACAGAAGAGACGACCCTGCCCTTCAGTTCTCGGGCTCTGAGCTGGGCTTCCCGCAATACAGCGCTGAAGTGCCCGAGCCGGAACCGCTGGAGCTGGCCGTGCAGAACGCCAAGGCCTACCTGCTGCAGACCAGCATCAACTGCGACCTCAGCCTGTGAGCAGGGGCCAGGAGTGGGGCCGGTGGGGGACCCAGGCAGGGAGGGGCCCCAGCCAAGGCCCTGCCTCAGTCAGTCGCACAAGGGATGTCCCTCATGGAAAACCAGTGACTGCTCTGGGCCTCTGGTTCAGCTCGGAGTCAGAATCAATGGCAACAACAGACATTTACTAATCAGACATGTGCTGGCACTGCACACACTCACACCTAATTCTCAGCTGAGATGAGCACATCTGCTCATCCTACTTTACAGAGGAGGAGACAGACACACAAGTTGGGTTACTTACCCAAAACCAGACAGCTAGGATGTAGCAGAGCCAGGGTTCCAGAACATGTGATTTGGCTCCCCAGGCCCTCTTCCTTTATTTATTTATTTTTTTCAGACATAGTCTCACTCTGTCCCCCGGGCTGGAGTGCAGTGGCACAATCTTGGCTCACTGCAAGCTCCGCCTCCTGGGTTCAAGTGATTTCCCCTGCCTCAGCCTCCCGAGTAGCTGGGATTACAGGCGCGCTCCACCACATCCAGCTAATTTTTGTATTTTTAGTAGAGACAAGGTTTCACCATGTTGCCCAGGCTAGTCTTGAACTCTTGACCTCAAGTGATCTCCCTGTCTCAGCCTCCCAAAGTGCTGGGATTACAGACATGAACCACTGCACCCAGCCCAACTCCCTAGATTCTCTTCTTATCCAGCAACGAAACCTCCCTGCGTGAGGAAGACACTTGCCAAAGCCACTTAGCTGCAGTCACAGTGCACCCCATGAGGTACCCAGGAAGCTCTCATTCTAGGGGAGTGGACAAGAAACAGAAAAACTGATACGCTGAAGTTAAGGGGGACTCAAGTGAAACATAAGGGAGGCTAAGAGAGCTGGGAACACATGTAAAATAGTGTGGGTCTGGCCAGGCGCGGTGGCTCATAATCTGTTATCCCAGCACTTTGAGAGGCCGAAGCGGGCAAATCACCTGAGGTCAGGAGTTCGAGACCAGCCTGGCCAGCATGGCAAAACCCTATCTCTACTAAAAAATACAAAAATCACCAGGGTGTGGTAGCGTGGGGCAGTAATCCCAGCTGCTTGGGAGGTTGAGACAGGAGAATCGCTTAAACTCAGGAGGCAAAGCTTGCAGTGAGCCAAGATCATGCCACTGCACTTCAGCCTGGGCAACAGAGTGAGACTCCATCTCAAAAAAATAGTGTGGGTCAGGGAAGGCCTCTCCGAGGAGATGACATTTGATTAGGGTCCCGAAGGAGGCAAGGGAGGGCACCTTGCAGATAACTGAAGGAAGAGTGAGCCAGGCAGAGCACATGGCAAATGCAAAGGCTCTGAGGCTTGCTGTCTGAGGAGCAGTAAGGAGGGGCTAGTATGTCTGGAACCAAGGGAGGAAGAGGGAGAAGCGGGAGAAGCAGGAGAAGTGAGGTTGATGAAGTAATGGTTCTTGTTAAACACAAAGCTTGGCCCCATCCCTCCAATGCTCAGCACCTGCTATGGCTCCCCTTTGCCCACAGTGGGAAGCTCAGACTCCACCGCAGCCTTCAAGACACCTGGCCTGAACCATTTAACACCCTGCTCATGCCTGTAATCCCAGCACTTTGGGAGGCCAAGGCGGATGGATCACTTGAGGTCAGGAGTTTGAAACCAGCCTGGCCAACATGGCGAAATCACATTTCTACTAAAAAATTTTTAAAATACCCAGGCATGGTGGTACGTGCCCATAATCCCAGCTACTCAGAGGCTGAGGCAGGAGAATAGCTTGAACCCAGGAGGTGGAGGCTGCACCAAGCTGAGGTCACGCAACTGCACTCCAGCCTCTCAAAAATAAATAAATAAAGTTGCAAACCCTCTTCTATCCCTGGCACCCCAGGCCCCATTCTCTACTTTATGTGTCACCCTAGAAATTACCACTCCATGCCTGACACACTATATATATTTTGCTTGTTTGATTAGTGTCAGTCTCCATCATAAGAATGTCAGCTGGGCGCAGTGGCTCACGCCTGTAATCCCAAGACTTTGGGAGGTAGGCAGATCACAAGGTCAAGAATTCAAGACCAGCCTGACCAACATGGTGAAACCCTGTCTCTGCTAAAAATTAAAAATTAGCGAGGCATGGTGGCGCACACCTGTAATCCCAGCTACTCAGGAGGCTGAGTCAGGAGAATTGCTTAAACCCTGGAGGCGGAGGTTGCAGTGAGCCGAGATGGTGCCACTGCACTCCAGCCTGGGTGACAGAGCGAGACTGTCTCAAAAAAAAAAAAAAAGAAAAGAAAAAAAATCAGCTACACCTGGGCAGGGACCTTTCTGTTCTCTACTATGTCCCCAGCAGCAGGCACAGGGCCAGGCGCAGGGCAGCCAGCTCAGTAAGCTGAGTGAGTGATGTCCCCCTTCTCCCACTCCTCCTGCGGGAGGCAGGTATGAGCACCTGGTGAACCTGCTGACCAAGATCCTGAACCAGCGGCCCAAGGATCCCTTGTCCGTCCTGGAGTCGCTGAACCGTACCACACAGTGGGAGTGGTTCCACCCCAAACTGGACACTCTGCGGGATGACCCAGAGATGCAGCCCACCTATGAGATGGCAGAGAAGCAGAGGGCGCTCTTCACCCGGGGTGGAGGTGGCGCCGAAGGCGAACAGGAGATGGAGGAGGAAGTGGTGAGTGAGCCAGACAGGAGAGGCAGGCAGTGGGATGGGGGCGGGGGCCCAAGCTTACTTAAGGCACAGCCTGTGCCAAGGCCTGGAGGCAAACGACAGCATTCCACAATCCAGCCACAAAACAACTTCAGTCGTGCCTGGGCAGGGTGGCTCAGGCCTGTAATCCCAGCACTCTGGGAGGCTGAGGCAGGCGGATCACGAGGTCAGGAGTTCAAGACCAGACCGGCTAACATGGTGAAACCCTGCTTCTACTAAAAATACAAAAATTAGGCATGGTGGCGGGTGCCTGTAATCCCAGCTACTCAAGAGGCTGAGGCAGGAGCCTGGGAGGCAGATGTTGCAGTGAGCAGAGACTGAGGCACTGCACTCCAGCATGAGCATCAGAGCAAGACTTTGCCTAAAAAATAAATAATAACAGGCACAGTGGCTCATGCCTGTAATCCCAGCACTTTGGGAGGCCGAGGCAGGCGGATCACGAGGTCCAGAGATCGAGACCATCCTGGCCAACATGGTGAAACCCGGTCTCTACTAAAAATACAAAAATTAGCTGGGCATGGTGGTATGCACCTGTAATCTCAGTTACTCGGGAGGCTGAGACAGGAGAATAGCTTGAACCCAGGAGGCAGAGGTTGCAGCGAGCCGAGATCGCGCCACTGCACTCCAGCCTGGTGCCTGGCAACAGAGTGAGACTCTGTCTCAAAAAATAAATAAATAAAAATAAATTAAAATTAAAAATCATAGGTCAAAAATGCTTTAACACCCTGAAAAACCCACCCTAACGTTGAAAAATCTAAGTCAAATTATATTAAGTCTGAGACAGTCTGTATTTAATTTCACAATCCCCCAATCGGATAATGCTTAAAATTTGGGTCAAGCGTTCTTTCACTTCTTCAACAAACTTTGTTGTGGACTCTATGATGATTCTGACACCTGCTTGGTCCCCTGCTAAGAGCTTCAGGAGCGTGCTCTCATTTCACCCTGTTACCCAAGCACCAGCCATGCAGGCTACATGCTGCTACTCTCTGCACACAGAGCCAATCAATCACTGAGACATTCAGAATTGCCAGCTGGAGAGGGTTTTTTTTTCCTTTTTTTTTTTAATTTTAATTAATTAAGTCAGGGCCGGGCACAATGGCTCATGCCTGTAATCCTGGCACTTTGGGAGACCAAGACAGGCAGATCACGAGGTCAGGAGTTCAAGACCAGCCTGGCCAACATGGTGAAACCCCATCTCTACTAAAAATGCAAAAATTAGCCGGGCGTGGTGGCACGTACCTGTAATCCCAGCTACTCAGGAGGCTGAAGCAGGAGAATCGCTTGAACCCAGGAGGCAGAGGTTGCAGTGAGCCGAGATTGTGCTACTGCATTCAAGCCTATGTGACACAGCAAGACTCTGTCTCAAAACAAATAAATAAAAATAAATAATTGAGATGGGGTCTTGCTATGTTGGCCAGGTTTGTCTTGAACTCTTGGCCTCAAGCCATCCTCCTGCCTTGGCCTCCCCAAGTGTTGGATTACAGGCATGAGCCACCACACCTGGCCAAGAGCAGGAGTTCTTAATTTGGGGTCTATGGAAGGGCAAAACTGGGGGCTTTGTGGCCTGTGCATGCTTCTAGGAAATGACTCATAAAAAATGGGTGATTTGGCATTTTCTGTTTTTTTCTGTGTAGTGCGAGGCAAGGCTCTTA
The DNA here is from genome assembly GCA_963573385.1 of Cacajao melanocephalus. Taxonomy (NCBI): domain Eukaryota; kingdom Metazoa; phylum Chordata; class Mammalia; order Primates; family Pitheciidae; genus Cacajao; species Cacajao melanocephalus. The sequence continues at coordinate 47,469 of CAUYLG010065021.1, read as the reverse complement.
TTTCTCTCGTTTTCTATCTTCCAGACAGCTAGCCAGGACCTTCAATGGCATTTAGGCGATAAACCATTCCTTCCCCCCCCACACAGTTTTGAAATGCCTCCTGAACCATCTGTTTCCCCACACAGGGTCCTGCAGGAGTCTGCTCCCGGCCTTCGCTGTGTGGATGGCTTCCTGCTCTGGGACCCTCCTGTTTACTACTGACAGCAGCTCATGCCGGGTGCTGCTGTTTTGGTAGCATAAGTCTCCCCATCACTGAACCTCAAGTGCTTGACTATTCTCACATCTATAATTTTATTTATTTATTTATTTATTTGAGATGGAGTCTCACCCTGTCACCCAGGCTGGAGAGCAGTGAACGCTGCTCACTGCAACCTCCACTTCCCGGGTTCAATGTGATTCTCCTGCCTCAGCCTCCCGAATAGCTGGGATTACAGGTGTATGCCACCATGCCCAGCTAGTTTTTGTATTTTTAGTAGAGACGAGGTTTTCCCATGTTGACCAGCCTGGTGTCGAACTCCTGACCTCAAGTGATCTACCTCCCTCAGCCTCCCAAAATGCTGGGCCATGTGCCCAGCCACATCTATAATTTTAGACTAACTTTAGGGCCGAGTTTCGTTCTTGTTGCCCAGGCTGGAGTGCAATGGCACGATCTTGGCTCACTGTAACCTCCACTTCCCAGATTCAAGCCATTCTTCTGCCTCAGCCTCCCAAGTAGCTGGGATTACAGACATGCGCCACCACACCCAGCTAATTTTGTATTTTTAGTAGAGATGGGGTTTCTCCATGTTGGTCAGGCTGATCTCGAACTCCCAACCTCCGGTGATCCACGTGCCTTGACCTCCAAAGTGCTGGGATTACAGGCATGAGCCACCACACCAGCCTATTTATTTTTATTTCTTTTTGAGATGGAGTCTCACTCTGTAACCCAGGCTGGAGTGCAGTGGTGCGATCTCAGCTCACTGCAACCTCTCCCTCCCAGGTTCAAGCTATTCTCCTGCCTCAGCCTCCTGAGTAGCTGGGATTACAGGTGTGGGCCACCACACACGGCTAATTTTTGTATTCTTAGTAGAGACAAAGTTTTGCCTCATTGGCCAGGCTGGTCTTGAACCCCTGACCTCAGGTGATTCTCCCACCTTGGCCTCCCAAAACGCTGGGGTTATAGGCATGAGCCACCACACCCGGCCCAGCCTATTTATTTATTTACTTCTGAGACGAAGTCTCACTCTGTCGCCCAGCCTGGGGTGCAGTGGCGTGATCTCGGCTCACTGCAACCTCTGCCTCCTGAGTTCAAGCCTCATCCTCAGCCTACTCAGTAACTGGGATTACGGGCATCTGCCACCATGCCTGGATAATTTTTTTTTTTTTTGAGACAGAGTCGCACTCTATTGCCAGGCTGGAGTGCAGTGGCACCATCTTGGCTCACTGCAACCTCCGCCTCCTGGGTTCAAGTGATTCTTCTGCCTCAGCCTCCCAAGTAGCTGGGATTACAGGTGTCTGCCACCACACCCAGCTAGTTTTTTGTATTTTAGTAGAGACGAGTTTCACGTGTTAGCCAGGATGGTCTCAATCTCCTGACCTTGTGATCCCCGCCCACCTTGGCCTCCCAAAGTGCTGGGATTACAGGTGTGAGCCACCATGCCCAGCCAATTATTTCTATTTTCTTTTTTTTTTGAGATGGAGTCTTGTTCTGTCACCCAGGCTGGAGTGCAGTGGTGCAGTCTTGCCTCGCGGCAACCTCCGCCTCCAAGGTTCAAGTGATTCTCCTGCCCCAGCCTCCTGAGTAGCTGGGATTACAGGTACCTGCCACCACACTCAGCTAATTTTTGTATTTTTAGTAGAGATGGGGTTTCACCATATTGGACAGGCTGGTCTCGAACTCCTGACCTTATGATCCACCCGCCTCGGCCTCCCAAAGTGCTGGGATTACAGGCGTGCGCCACTGCGCCCAGCGTTAGGAACCTTGTGATTCCATCAGGCCCACATGGATACGCCAGGATAATCTCAAGATCTTCAACTTGATCTCATCTGCAAAGTCCCACCATGAAAGGTCACATATTCATAGGCTCTGAGAATTAGGACACAGACATTGTAGAGGTGGATGGAGGGATGGCCGCTATTCTGCCTTCCCCAGCTCCTCTCTCTGTCCTGATTCCAAATTCTGGCAAGAGAGCAGTGGTCCCCCTAGTTTGAGTCATGTGTTTCCCTGGCCAGGTCAGGTCAGCCAAGGGCAGGCATTTAATGCTGATCTAAAAAGAAAAGACCTACTTGGGGCCAGGTGCGGTGGCTCACACTTGTAATCCCAACACTTTGGGAGGCCGAGGCAGGCAGATCACTTGCGGTCAGGAGTTTGAGACCAGCCTGTCCAATATGGTGAAACCCCATTTCTACTAAAAACACAAAAATTAGCCGGATGTGGTGGTTCAAACCTATAATCCCAGCTACTGGGAAGAATCGATTGAACTCAGGAAGCAGAGGTTGCAGTGCACCAAGATCATGCCATAGCACTCCAGCCTGGGTGACAGAGTGAGACTCTGTCTCAAAAATAATAATAATAGGCCGGGTATGGTAGTTCACACCAATAATCCCAGCACTCTGGGAGGCTGAGGCAGGCGGATCACTTGAGGTCAGGTGTTCGAGACCAGCCTGGCCAACGTGATGAACCCCCATCTTTACTAAAAACACAAAAATTAGCTGGGCATGGTGATGAACGCCTGTAATCCCAGCTACTGGGGAGGCTGAGACAGGAGAATGACTGGAACCCAGGAGGGGAAGGTTGCAGTGAGCCAGGATCATGCCACTGTACTCCAGCCTGGGTAACAGAGCAAGACTCTGTCTCAAATAATAATAATAATAAATAAAGATTTGGGGACCGGTTGAATAATAAAGTGCTGGGGACAGCCTTGTGGCCACATGGATAGGGACTGGCAGGCATTTCCCTGGGAGAGGGAAGGACATTGGTCTGTGGCCTGTGCAGATACACATCACACTTCTTCCCCTGGCTTCTGAGCCAAAACTTTGCTGGCTTCTAATTTCAGCCTGCTTGCATTCAATCCCTTTCTGAGCCTCTCTCTCTCTTCCTTCCTTCCTTTTCTTTCTTTCTTTCTCTTTCTTTCTTTCTCTCTCTCTCTCTTTCTTTCTTTCTCTTTTTCCTCCTCCCCCACCCCACCCATCCTCTGCTTGTGTGAATCAAGCAGATGGTGTGGATGGAGGCAGTGAGGGCAGGACTTACCACCATTCTCTAACATCACTGACTCCTCCATTCACGACCTGTCTTCTCCCTTAACTTTCTGTGAAACATGGATTACGTGTTAGGAGTCTTTTGGGCTTCAAGTCACAGTAATCATGACTAAAAGTGCCTTCTTTGTTACAAGAGCAAGAAGGCCAAGGTGGGTAAGGCAGCTGAGCAATGCTACTGGGGACCAGGCAATTTCCACCATTCAGCTCCACCACCATTAAGGGTGTAGGACTTTGTCTCCCATGTGTTGTCTTATGGTCCCAAGGTAGCTGCTGTGGCTACAGATCTCACATCGCCATTCCAGACAGGAAGAATAGGGAAGGACAAAAGGCAGAAGATTTTCTCCTAGCGTGGTTTTGCCTTTTCTTTTCTATGAGGGACATCCTGTCCAAGGGCTTTCCCTACATCTCATTGGCCAGCTTGAGTGGCCTGAGCAGCTGAGTTAAAGAATCTTTTAGGTCTCTCTCTCTCATTTTTTTTTTTTTTGAGACAGAGTCTCACTGTGTCACCCAGGCTGGAGTGCAGTGGTGCAGTATCAGCTCACTGCAACCTCTGCCTTTTGGATTCAAGCGATCCTCGTGCCTCAGCCTTACGAGTAGCTGAGATTACAGGTACCTACCACCACCCCTGGCTAATTATTGTATTTTTAGTAGAGACATGGTTTCACCATCATGACCAGGCTAGTCTCAAACTCCTGACCTCAGGTGATCCGCCTGCCTTGGTGTCCCTAAGTGCTGGAATTTCAGGCGTGAGCTACCACACCAGGCCTTTTTTTTGTTGTTGTTGAGACAGGGTCTCACTTTGTCGCCCAGGCTGGAGTGCAGTGGTGCAATCTCAGCTCACTGCAACCTCTGCCTCCTGGGTTTAAATGATTCTCCTGCCTCAGCCTCCTGAGTAGTTGGGATTACAGGTGCCCACCACCAGGCCTGGCTAATTTTTGTATTTTCAGTAGAGATGGGGCTTCACCATATTGGCCAGGCTGGTCTCAAACTCCAGACCTCAGGTGATCCACCTGCCTCAGCCTCCCAAAGTGCTGGGATTTCAGGTGTGAGCCACTGCCCCCGGCGTCTCTTGACTCTAGAAGAATCTGGAAGAGCTAGGCTAGGAAGTGGAGCCTCAGCATTCTCCCCTCTGCCCTCCACCCTACCCTGCTGCAGGGGGAGACGCCAGTGCCCAACATCATGGAGACTGCCTTCTACTTCCAGCAGGCTGGCGTGGGCCTGAGCACTGACGAGAGCTTCCGCATTTTCCTGGCCCTGAAGCAGCTGGTGGAGCAGCAGCCCATCCACACCTGTCGCTTCTGGGGCAAGATCCTGGGAATCAACCGCAGCTACCTGGTGGCTGAGGTGGAATTCCGGGAGGGAGAGGAAGAGGTGGAGGAGGAGGAGGTGGAAGAGGTGACGGAGGGCGCCGAGGTCCTGGAGGCGCACGGCGAGGAGGAGGGCGAGGAGGACGAGGAGAAGGCCGTGGACTTCATCCCTAAGCCCACGTGGAAGCCGCCACCGGTGATCCCCAAGGAGGAGAGCCGCTCTGGCGCCAACAAGTATCTGTACTTTGTGTGCAATGAGCCGGGCCTGCCGTGGACGCGCCTGCCCCACGTCACACCGGCCCAGATCGTCAACGCCCGAAAGATCAAGAAGTTCTTCACAGGCTACTTGGACGCACCAGTTGTGAGCTACCCACCCTTCCCGGGCAACGAGGCCAACTACCTTCGGGCCCAGATCGCCCGCATCTCGGCTGCCACGCAGATCAGCCCGCTGGGCTTCTACCAGTTTAGCGAGGAGGAGGGCGACGAGGAGGAGGAAGGTGGTGCTGGGCGCGACTCCTACGAGGAGAACCCCGACTTCGAGGGCATCCCCGTGCTGGAGCTGATCGACTCCATGGCCAACTGGGTGCATCACACACAGCATATCCTGCCACAGGTGAGAGCCCGGAGCCTGGGCGTGACCCTGCAGTACTGACATCAGGCTGGACGCGGTGGCTCACGCCTGTAATCTCAGCACTTTGAGAGGCCAAGGTGGGAGGATCAAGGTCAGGAGTTTGAGACCAGCCTGGTCAACATGGTGAAACCCCGTCTCTATTAAAAATACAAAACTTAACCAGGTGTGGCGGCAGGCACCTGTAGTCCCAGCTACTCGGGAGGCTGAGGCAGGAGAATTGCTTGAACCCGGGAGTCGGATGTTGCAGTGAGCCGAGATGTCGCCACTGCACTCCAGCCTGGCAGAACAAGACTCCGTCTCAAAAAACTAAAAAAAAAAATACTGACATCAAGTTCTTACTCTCTGCTAGGCATTGTGCCAACTAATATTCATTTGTTTCTTCATTCATTCATTCATTCATTCATCTGTTCATTCATCCATTCATTCCTTCATTGGTTCAACAGATATTGGTGGATAATCCCATCAGAAACCTTTGGGGACAGGTGCATTTTTTTTTTCTTTTTTGGAGAAGGAGTCTCACTCTCACCCAGGCTGGAGGGCAGTGGCATGATCGAGGCTCACTGCAACCTCCGCCTCCCGGGTTCAAGCAATTTTCCTGCCTCAGCCTTCCACGTAGCTGGGACTACAGGGGCACACTGGCATACATGGCTAATTTTTTTGTATTTTAGTAGAGAAAGGGTTTCACTGTGTTGCCCAGGCTTGTCTCAAACTTCTGAGTTCAGGCAATCTGCCTGCCTCGGCCTCCCAAAGTTATAGGCATGAGCCACGGCTCCTGGTCCATTTTTTTTTTTTCTTTTAAGACAAACAGTCTTGGCCAGGCATGGTGGCTCACGCCTGTAATCCAAGCACTTTGGAGGCCAAGGTGGGCGGATCACCTGCGGTCGGGAGTTCAAGACCAGCCTGACCAACATGGTGAAACCCCATCTTAAAAAAAATTTAAAAAAAAAAAAGACAGTCTTGTTCCATCACCCAGGCTGGTATGCAGTGATGTGATCATAACTCACTGCTACTTTGACCTCCCAGGCTCAAGCAATCCTCCCACCTCAGCCTCTGAGTAGCTGGGACCACAGGCACGTACCGTCACCACTAATTTTTTTTAATAGATGGGGTCCCACTGTGTTGCCCAGGCTGGTCTCAAATTCCTGGTCTCTTTCCACCTTCCATAGTGATCCCTGTGCCTTGGCCTCCCTAAGTGCTGGGATTACAGGTGCTGGCCATCGAGCTCAGCCTCTACATTGTTTTGTTGAATCCAAGTAACTCATTTTGAGATGAGCACAACCAATATTCCCATTTCAGAGTTGATGACACAGAAATTGGCTATAGCTTGCGCTTATGTTCGCCCATTCATTCAGCAAACATTTATTGGCTCTTGGGCTGGGCGAGGTGGCTGACACCTGTAATGCCAGCACGTTGGGAGGCTGAGATGAGTGGGTCACTGGAGGCAGGCATTTGAGAATAGCCTGACCAACATGATGAAACACCATCTCTACTAAAAATGCAAAGTTAGCCAGGTGTGGTGGTGCATGGCTGTAATCCCAGCTACTCGGAAGGCTGTGGCAGGAAAATGGCTTGCATCCACCATTGCACTCAGCCTGGGCAACAAGAGCAAAACTCCGTCTCAAAAAAAGAAAAAAATTTGCTGGGCATAGTGGTTTGCACCTATGGTCCCAGCTACTCGAGAGGCTAAGGCAGGAGAATTGCCTAAAACTGGAAGGTGGAGGTTGCAGTGAGTTGAGATCATCCCACCGCCCTCCAGCCTGGGCAATACAGTGATACTCTGTCTCAAAACAAACCAAAAAAAAAAAACATTTATTGGCTCCTGGGTATCTCGTGTAACGCAACAACAATCCAATTAGAGAGGCACCCACGATACCCCCATTTCACAGATGAGCAGACAAGAGATCCTATGGACTGCCGAATGTCAGCTGCACAAGGTGGGAGGATTTGGGGATCTCTTTTCAAGGCTGTATGCCCATTATCCAGAGCAGTGCTTGTATAGAGTAGGTGCTCATTAGATATATGATAAAGAATAAACGAGTGGGCCGGGCACGATGGCTCACACCTGTAATCTCAGCACTTTGGGAGGCTGAGGTGGACGGATCACTTGAGGTCAGGAGTTTGAGACCAGCCTGGCCAACGTGGTGAAACCAGGTTTCTACTAAAAATACAAAACTTAACTGGGAGTGGCCGGGTGTGGTGGTTCACGCATGTAATCCCAGCACTTTGGGAGGCCGAGGCAGGCAGATCATGAGGTCAAAAGATCGAGACCATCCTGGTTAACATGGCGAAACCCTGTCTCTACTAAAAATACAAAAATTATCCAGGCGTGGTGGTGCGTGCCTGTAGTCTCAGCTACTCAGGAGGCTGAGGCGGGAGAATAGCTTGAACCCAGGAGGTGAAAGTTGCAGTGAGCTGAGATCGTGCCATTGCACTCCAGCCTGGGCAACAAGAGTGAAACTCTGTCTCAAAAAAAAAAAAAAAAAATTAACTGGGCATGGTGTCAGGCACCTGTAATCCCAGCTACTCAGGAGGCTGAGGCAGGAGAATTGCTTAAACTGGGAGACAGAGGTTGCAGTGAGCTGAGATCATGCCACTGCACTCTAGCCTGGGCAGCAGAGTGAGACTGTCTCAATTAAAAAAAAAAAAAAAAGAACCAATGAGTGAATGAATACATGAATGAGAGTCACACAGTCAGGAGTCCTCACCTCAATATAGCAGCTCTATCGGCCCGTTTCCCACCTCCCCTTAACTGCGCAGCTAAATCTTGCCTTCTTGCCCATGCCTGGGTCTCTGAGGACGGGGCCATGCTTTAGTCCCATTGGGCCTTCACTTCCCTGCAGGGTGCAGGCTGGGCTCCGTGCACTGGGGCATCACCTGAACTTCCCCCTACCCCCAGGGCCGCTGCACTTGGGTGAACCCTTCGCAGAAGACAGAGGAGGAGGAGGACCTGGGGGAGGAGGAAGAGAAGGCGGATGAGGGGCCGGAGGAGGTGGAGCAGGAGGTGGGCCCCCCACTGCTAACACCACTTTCAGAAGATGCAGGTAAGAAGCGCTCTCAGCCTGCATACCACTGGCCAGGAAGGGCTGGGAAGAAAGGGAGGGACAGCTGGACTGCTGGGGTCCATCTCCCTGGTCGTTCCCTCCCAGCCTCAGAGGCTCAGCTACAAAACAGGCATGATCACAGTGCCCCCTGCCGCATCAGGAGGTTCTGGGAACATGTCCATAGATGTGTGGCAGTGGCCCAGACCTTAGGATATGGGCTTTTGAGTCCCACATGGGCCTGAAGGGAGGGAGATGTAGTTTGGGAACCCTCCCTAAAGACTGGAGCTGGATTGGATCACAAGGTCAGGCATTCAAGACCAGCCTGGCCGGCATAGTGAAACCCCATCGCTACTAAAAACGCAAAAAATTAGCCAGGTGTGGTGGCAGGTGCCTGTTATCCCAGCTACTCGGGAAGCTGAGGCAGGAGAATCACTTCAACCTGGGAGGTGGAGGTTGCACTGAGCTGAGATCGTGTCACTGCACTCCAGCCCAGCCAACACTGTGAGACTTTTGTCTCAGGGAAAAAAAAAAGGACTGGAGCTGGGTGTGTGTGTATTGTTGTTACTGTTGTTGTTGTTGTTTTGAGACGGAGTCTGGCTCTGTCGCCCAAACTGGGGTACAATGGTACAATCTCGGGCTCACTGCAACCTCGACCTCCTGGGTTCAAGTGATTCTCCTGTCTCAGCCTCCTGAGTAGCTGAGATTGCAGGTGCACGCTACCACACCCAGATAATTTTTGTATTTTTAGCAGAGACGGGGTTTCACCATGTTGGCCAGGCTGGTCTCGAGCTCCTAACCTCAAGTGATCTACCTTCCTCAGCCTCCCAAAGTGCTGGGATTATAGGCATGAGCCACTGCGCCCAACCTGGAGCTGGATTTTGGATGAATGGACAGGAATTTCCTAAGGTTGGGGCCTCAGGCACCCATGGAGTAGTGGAGAGAGAGGCTGGGAGTGGGTAAGGGGATTTGAAACTAGATCCTGGATTTGAAACTAGATCTTGCCAGCCTGTGTCCTCTGCACCCTGGTCCAAACCGATGGCCTACCTGGGAGTGGAATCACAGCGGCTCCCCAGTCTGGGGGCCCTGCTGGGCGCCAAGTACTGCAGCGGGTGTGCTGCAGACACTGTCACCAGGCCTCACTACCACCCTCCAACAGAGGCCAGGTGAACCTCCCCGTTTTCTGGGTGCAGCTACTGAGGCTCAGACAGGTGAACTGGCTTCCTAGGGCCACACAGAGAGTGGTCCAGGCTGGGTGCGGTGGCTCACGCCTGTAATCCCAACACTTCAGGAGGCCGGAGTGGGTGGATCACCTGAGGTCAGGAGTTTGAGACCATCCTGGCCAACATGGTGAAACCCTGTCTCTACTAAAAATACAAAAAATTAGCCAGGCGTGGTGGCACACGCCTGTAATCCCAGATACTCAGGAGGCTAAGGCAGGAGAATCGCTTGAACCTGGGAGGCAGAGGTTGCAGAGCTGAGCTCATGCCACTGCACTCCAGTCTAGGGGACAGAGCAAGACTCTGTCTCAAAAAAAAAAAAAAGAGAGAGAGAGTGGTCTGCAGCCAGGGTTCAAACACCACAGCCCAAGCTATTGGTGGCTGTAGTTCCCTTCATAACCCTCCAGGCCTCCCTCATTGCTGTCTGCCTTCCTATAGGGTGCAGTGCAGGGCCTGGGGCCTCCCTGACCCTGCCGCCCCTCTCTGCTGCCTCTCCACCACAGAAATCATGCATCTGTCACCCTGGACCACGCGCATGTCCTGCAGCCTCTGCCCACAGTACTCGGTGGCCGTCGTGCGCTCCAACCTCTGGCCCGGGGCCTATGCCTACGCCAGCGGCAAGTAGGTGTTCTCTCAGCCCCTCCCAGCGGGGCGATCCCTTAGGACTTCTTCGAGGCCTGGTTGGGCTGGGCATCTCGCCAGGGTGGGCAGAGATGCGGAGGGCCCTTTTCAGGAAGTCCCCAGGACTGATCCCCTGACAGCTCCTAGGAGTTTCACCGGTGTTGGGAACCAGTCCAACCCTGTTCGCGGGTGCCCCGTGTCCCGGCAGTGACGAGGGAGTGAGAAAAGAAACAAAGAAACAAGAATGGAATTTTACAGCATGGGTCGAGGGGTCCAGCGCACTCTTGCAGGGTGATCCGCGTTAGCGTTGAGCTCCCACCCAGCTCCACACTCCCCACCGTTCTTCAGCCTTCCTCACCAGGCGCCTGGCCACCGCCTGCTCCGTTGCGAGACTGGGTTTGCAGCTGGCAGTGGGCGCACCTACCAGCTCTGTCCACCAGATGGCGTGACGACTTTTCCTAGAATTTCCTTTTTAATCTCTATGCGAACCAGGACTATTCGCTCCGTTATGAATCACAGCCGTGGTGGGATTGCACGTAATCTGGATACTTTATAACACATTCCTGGCATTTTTTTTTTTTGCCTTCTCTGGAAGCTGGGAAGAGGTACATTTGCTTTTGCCAACTCCCTTCTTCTGGCCATACCCCAATATGCCAACATCCCTCTGAAAGCAAAAGATCCACACTTGAGGCCCCACTTGCCCATCCATCTGCTGCCCCCGCCTACCCAACCGCTCTTCTGTCCCCTACCCAATCTGTGTCCATCCATTGTTTCATTGGTTTTTTTTTTCTTTTCTTTTCCTTTTTTTTTCTTTTTTTGAGATGGCGTCTCTGTCACCCAGGCTGGAGTGCAGTGGTGCAATCTCAGCTCTCTGTAACCTCCACCTCCTGGGTTCAAGCGATTCTCCTGCCTCAGCCTCCAGAGTAGCTGGGATTCCAGGCGCCTGCCACCACGCCCAGCTAATGCTGTATTTTTTGGTAGAGATGAGGTTTTGACATGTTGGCCAGGCTGGTCTCGAACTCCTGACCTCAGGTGATCCACCCGCTTTACCTGCCTTAGCCTCCCAAAGTGCTGGGAATACAGGCATGAGTCACCACACCCAGCCAAGTATTGTGTCTTGAGGGGATCAGGGAATAATTCCTGGGAAAAGCAGTTTTTCTTTTTCCCATTATCTCTTTCTTAGGGAAAGGAAGAGATAATGGGGAAAAGCAGGCAGAAGGAACATGCTAGACCAGAGTTTCCTAACTGTGAGTGCATTGCAATCCCCTGGGAATCAGGTTTGGATGTAGATTCTGGTCCCATAGGTCTGTGACGGAGCCTGAGGTCTACGTTTCTGACAAGCTCCCAGGTGTAGCCGAGGCTACTGATTCAGGGGCCACCTGAACCAGGACAGGTAGGGAGTGCAAGGCTTCCAAAGAAGCTGTGCCTTTAAAGGCTCCAAGGAAGTCCTGGAGGAAAACAATTCTCTCCAGAAAAGCAAGAATGTAAAAATAAGGTCAAACCCAAACGGCTCCTCCGTGCAAACTCCACATCCTCCCTACCTTGCTTCTTGTTCTTTCTTCCCCTACTTCTGTCTTTTTTTTTTTTTTTTTTTTCTTGAGTTGAAGTCTCGTTCTGTTGCCCAGGCTGGAGTGTAGTGGCATGATCTCGGCTCACTGCAACCTCCGCCTCCCAGGTTCAAGCAATCCTTCTGCCTCAGCCCCCTTAGTAGCTGGGATTACAGGCATGAGCCACCACACCCAGCTAATTTTTGTATTTTTAGTAGAGACAGGGTTTCTCCATGTCGGCCACTCCCGACCTCAGGTGATCCACCTACCTTGGCTTCTCAAAGTGTTGGGATTACAGGTGTGAGCCACCACGACTCGCCCTCTCTGCCTCTTTATTGGCCGCTGTCTCCCTCTCTCCGTACCTCTTAGTCCCCTCCCTTTCCTCGCATTTATTCCTCTTTCCTTCTCTAGTTAAAATTCTGCAGAAAGGTTGAATTGGCTGGGTTAGGACTGGGCGCTTACCTCCTTGTTCATTATCAATCTCCTCTTAGTGGAGTGTAAGCACAACCAGAGGGATTTTTTTTGTTTGTTTTTAATGAGTCTTGCTCAGTGGCCTGGGCTGGAGTGCAGTGGTGTAATCTCATGATCTTATTCACTGCAGCCTTCACCTCTTGGGTTCAAGTGATTCTCAAGCCTCAGCCTCCCGAGTAGCTGAGACTACAGGCACCCGCTACCATGCCTAGCTAATTTTTGTACTTTTTGTAGAGATGAGGTTTCACCACGGTAGTCTCCAGCTCCTGACCTCGGTTGATCCTCCCGCCTCAGCCTCCCAAAGTGCTGGGATTACAGGCCTGAGCCGCTACACTTGGCAGGGATTTTTGTCTAGTTTGTTTACGGCTGTGCCCCGAGCACCTAGACCATTTTATTCATGTCCCACATAATATGTCCAACACAAATAAAATGTCACAATATAAATAGACTGATATCCAACATGAAATTATGTCTCACATAAATAAAATATGAGCCACATATATAATTTAAAAATTTTTTTTAATTTTTATTTACTTATTTCTCGATTTATTTTGAGGCACGTTCTCACTCTGTCACCTAGGCTGGAGTGCAGTGGCATGATCATAACTTACTGCAGCCTCAGAGTCCTGGGCTCAAGCAATCCTCCCACCTCAGCCTCCCCAGTAGCTGGAACCATAGGCATGTGCCACCACAACTGGGTAATTTTTAAACTCTGGGAGGTGGAGGCGGGCAGACCACTTGATGTCAGGGGTTCGAGACCAGCCTGGCCAACATGGTGAAACCCCCTTTCTACTAAAAATACAAAAATTAGTCCAGGCATGGTTGCTTATGACTGTAATCCTAGCACTTTGGGAGGATGAGGTGGACAGTTCACTTGAGGTCAGGAGTTTAAGACCAGCCTGGCCAACATGGGGAAACCCCGTCTCTACTAAAAATACAAAAATTAGCTGGGTGAGGTGCTATGTGCGTGTAGTCCCAGCTACTCGGGAAGCTGAGGCGGGAGAATGGCTTCAACCCAGGAGGCGGAGTTTGCATCCAGCCTGGGTGACACAGAGAAACCCAGTCAGCACATTTCAGCCTGCCATCCTCAACTTGCTGTCATGCTATGCACACGCTGGGTCCTACCTTTAAAGGAAGTCAAGGCTGGGGCCTTTGAAGGAGAATTTCACAGTGTCTCACTGCCTCTCCAGAAAGTTTGAGAACATCTACATCGGCTGGGGTCACAAGTACAGCCCCGAGAATTTCAACCCCGCCCTGCCAGCCCCCATTCAGCAAGAGTATCCCAGCGGCCCAGCGATCATGGAGATGAGTGACCCCACAGTGGAAGAGGAGCAGGCCTTGAGAGCAGCTCAGGAACAAGTCCTGGCAGCCACAGAGGAGGAGGAGGAGGGCGAGGAGGAGGAGGAGGGCGAGGAGACAGATGACTGAAGCCCTGCTATAGCCACTTTCCCCAAGCAGGTAGATAGCAGATTTCCCCTTGTAAGTAGTTAGTATGGATTATATCTTCACTGTCTGCTTCCTGTCCCCAGAGGGCAGGGATAGAAAAGGAAGGCAACTGCCTCAAATAAAATTCCTCCACGGCATTATGGATGAGCCATTCATTCCTTTGTTTGCCACATCTGTTGACATGGACTCCAAGTCAGGGTTCTTGGGCCCTGCAGAGGGCACAGAGGGCATAGACATTGCCTGGCAGAGTCTCTCCCACCTGTTTGGTTTTTGTTGTTGCTTGAGACAGGGTCTCATTCTGTCACCCAGGTTGGAGTGCAGTGGCACAATCTCAGATCCCTGCAGCCTTGACCTCCTGGGCTCAAGCAATCCTCCCATTTCAGCCTCCTGAGTAGCTGGGACCACAGGTGCACATCACCACATACACTAATATTTTTTGAGATGGAGTCTCACTCTGTCACCAGGCTGGAGTCCAGTGGCATGATCTTGGCTCACTGCAACCTCCGCCTCCTGGGTTCAAGCGATTCTCCTGCCTCAGCCTCTGATGTAGCTGGGACTACAGGCACGTGCCACCACACCCAGCTAATTTTTGTAGTTTTAGTAGAGACAGGGTTTCACCACGTTGGCCAGGATGGTTTCAATCTCTTGACCTCGTGATCTGCCCAACTTGGCCTCCCAAAGCGCTGGGATTACAGGCGTGAGCCACAGCACCCGGCCCACATTCACGAATTTTTGTATTTTTTGTAGAGACAGGGTCCTGAGTAGCTAGGACTCCAGGCACAGGCCACCATGCCCAGCTAAATATTTTCAATTTTTGGGGGGTCTCCCTATGAGATGGGGTCTCACTATGTTTCCCAAGCTGGTCTTGAACTCCTGGCATCAAGCAATCTGTCAGTCTTGGCCTCCCAAAGTGTTGGGATACAGCCACCACGACCAGCCCCACCTGTTTTCTTTATTCACTTATCTGGCCATCAAACTATTAATGAAATACCTCCTGTCAGCCCAGCCCTGTGCTGGGGACACAGAGGTGACCAGACAGCTACAGCCCTGCCTTCCTGGACCTCACAACACTATAGGAGCAAGAGTCATCTCTAGACAGTGACAGCCCAAATGGGGAAGCCCAGAGGACTGACAGAGATCCCAAGCCAACTCTTAAAGGGTCAAGAAAAGAACAGGGAAAGGCATTCCAAGAATAGGGAACATAATGTGCAAAGACCCAAGGGCAAGAGAGAGTGTGATATGTTGGTGTAGTTTTTCAAGCCTCATTTTAGGTGGTAGATAGTGTGAGGAGTTAGTAGTGAGAGATGAGATTGAAAAAAGGTTGGCAGAGGCCAGATCACTCGGGTCTTAACTTTGTCCTGAGAGCACTAGGGAGCTACAGATGGGTTTTGAGCAGGGGAGGGTCCTGATCATATTCATGCTTTAGAAAGACCTCTCTAGGCCAGGCGCAGTGGTTCATGCCTGTAATCCTAGCACTTAGGGAGGCCAAGGTGGATGGATCACCTGAGGTCAGGAGTTTGAGACTGGCCTGGTCAACATGGTGAAACCCCGTCTGTACTAAAAATGCAAAAAAGTAGCCAGGCATGGTGGCGGATGCCTGTAATCCCAGCTACTTGGGAGGCTAAGGAGAAGAATCGCTTGAACCCGGGAGGTGAAGGTTGCAGTGAACCAAGATTACGCTGTTGATCTCCAGCCCAGCAGGTGACAAGAGTGATACTCCATCTCAAAAAAGAAAAAAGAAAAAGAAAAGAAAGACCGAAGAGCTCTGTACATGCCAAGTGGAAGGTGGAGGTGAGGATGAGACAGAAATCTGGGAGACCGAGAGACAAGGTTGATGTGGGGGGTGGGGAAAGGGCTCGGGTAGAGGAGGAGCTTGGATCAGGGCTTCAGAGAACAAGGAACTGAGAAAGAGGAATTCTAGGTGGTTGAATGCAAAAGACTTGGAGGCTGGAAGCTAGGACAGAGTGAAGAGAAATGGTACACATCTGGGAAGACACCCAGGTTTGTGGCCTGGTTGACTGAGTGGACGGCAGAGCTAGCCCTAAGATGCAAGAGAAGGGCAGGATTTGGTGTAAGACGTCGAGTTCATTGTAGGATTCTTTTTTCTTTTTTTTTCAGAGACTGAGTCTGGCTCTGTCTCCCAGGCTGTAGTGCAGTGGAGTGATTATAGCTCACTGCAGTCTTGAGCTCCTGGGTTCAAGAGATCCACCTCAGCCTCCCAAAGTGCTGGGATTTTGGGGTTCCAGGTGTGAGCCACCCTGCCCGAACTATTGTAGGATATTTTTTTTTTAAGTGTGAGATGCCCTTGGGAGAAACAGGGGAGGCCACTGACTGCGTGAGACTAGAAAGATCTATGATGGAGCCCGCTGGCTTCAGCAGACATGGGGAGCACTGGCTATAAGTAGGAGCTGTTGGGATCAGAGGGAGACTTTGGGTTACAAGTGGATCACTGGGACCCTGGGGCACTGTGGGGATCAATACAATTTGGGAATCAAGGGTAGGTTTTGGAGGCCAAGTGAGGTTGTTGAAAATAAGTCATTAAGGTTAACATTGGAGGTTGGTGGAAAATATGAAGGATGTTTGGGGTTAGCATTAATCCATAGGGGGTCAGAGGAAGTCCTTGGAGTTGTGTGGGAACACAGGGATTTGGCGGGTCGCCAAGAGTGGAGAAGAATGGTAGGAGATGCTGTGGTAATTTGGGGACTTGAATATGTCAGTGGGAAATTTTGGAGGTCAGGGGAGTGTATGTTGGGAGTCTAAGGAGAGACTAAGGGTCACTTGGGGTCGGCTGTGACTTCATGGGAAGGCTGGATTATGGATGAGGGCTTCTTTGGCTGGGGGCGGGGGGTCCCTCCGTTGCCAGGCAAACAGTTCCCAGGGCGCGGTCGCTAAGGACTTGAGATTTCTAACTGGCCACGCCTCTTTCCAATACGGGCTCCGCCCCCGCAGCCAACCAAAAGTCGGTCACAGACACAAAGGCCGCGCCCACCTTCTCGCCCCGCCCACAGTCAGCCCGTTACCCGAGCGACCGCGGGGGATCGTCCCGCCTCCGGACCTGGGTGCCAATCGAAGAGGCGTCGCCCGGGCGACGACCCCACCTTTTCCGGTGCGGGCTCGCGGCTTCCGGCAGGGGGTCCGGCTGCAGGCAGCGGTCCGGCAGCCGCTGGGCCCGGGGGGCGCCCAAGATGGCGGCGGGCGGCGCGGAGGGTGGCTCGGGCCCTGGCGCCGCCATGGGGGACTGCGCGGAGATTAAGTCGCAGTTCCGCACCCGCGAGGGTTTCTACAAGCTGCTCCCAGGCGACGGCGCCGCTCGCAGGTCTGGTCCGGCTTCTGCCCAGACCCCGGTGCCGCCCCAACCTCCGCAGCCCCCGCCCGGCCCTGCCTCCGCCTCCGGCCCCGGCGCTGCAGGCCCCGCGTCGTCCCCGCCGCCCGTAGGCCCCGGGCCCGGGCCCGCGCTGCCCGCCGTGCGCCTCAGCCTCGTGCGCCTCGGAGAGCCGGACAGCGCCGGGGCCGGGGAGCCACCCGCCACGCCCGCGGGTCTGGGCTCGGGGGGAGACCGCGTCTGCTTCAACTTGGGCCGAGAGCTCTATTTCTACCCGGGCTGCTGCCGCCGCGGGAGCCAGCGGGTGAGCGGCCTGTATCGTGGGGCCCTGGGTGCTGAAAGGATGGGGGTTCCAGAGAACTGATAAGAGGGTCTCCGAATTGACATGGGACCGTGAGATAGGCATCCTAAATGTGGTGGACGTCCTAGGGCGACGGCATTCTTGGAGGGAGTGTAGGATTCTGAAACGTGTTGGGAGGCCTGCGGGGTGCTGGGCAGGCATCTTAGAGGTGATAGGGGAATCCCCTTTACCCCCATTATGCGTAGGGGTTCTGGGATGGTGAGTATTTTAGACGTGACCGGGTATCTGAGATGAGGTGGGATCCCCGGGTTCTGGGGTGGCAGGCATGGTAATGGAAAATCATGAGATGCAGGCTCAGAGGTGATGGAGAAACCAGTGTTGCAGCCAGGAGTGTTCGAGAGGGGTCTTGAGATTGAGCCCAGGAATGAGGAGAAGTCTAGAAGTGATGGGGTCCTTGAAGGTAATAGGGATCTAGAAGCTGAATGGGATCCTATAGAAAATTGGGGTCTGGAAATTATGAGGCTCCTGGAAGAGATGAGCGTGTGGAAGCTGATGGGAGATCTTAAGGAGAGGAGAGGCCCTGGCAGGAAATCTGCAGGTGTGATTCAGGGCATCCCTAAAGCGATGTGGTGAGAGCCCTGGCAGTTTATGGTGGTCCCAGAAATGATGGGGATCCTCAGAGCCCAAAGGTGATAAATGGGCCCAAAATGTGGGAGGCCATGAGGTTTGATGGGTCTCCGAATTGTGGCGGTTTAGGGACTCCAAAGTGAAGGGAGTACTAGGATGTTAGGCTTTAGAGTCCTGGGAATTTGGATGACCTCGCGGTTTGGGGGTCTTGGAATATTGTGGTAATAGGTCCTAAGGGAGTTGCTGAGGTTATAGGCTGGAGAGGTGGGGCTAAAAGGAATCGGAGCTCAGGAACTGTGTGGACCTGGAACCCTGATGCTGTGGACAAGAGTGTGTCTGAATTAGGGGTGACCCAACTTTGGGGAGACACTGTGGTCAAGGGGGATCCTTACCATCTTTTTCACGACTCTGTGATTTGGGTCCCCTTCCCGTCTGTGGTTGCCCCCTCCTTCTCAACCCACCTACTCACCTCCCCACTTCCCTCTGGGTTCTAACCCTGCTTCCTCTTAGTGGTTTCCCCCAACCTCAACATCCTCTTCTTTCTGCTCAGTGGCATAGACCATTAACTCCTTTTCTCCCACCCCTCAAGTCCATTGATCTCAACAAGCCAATTGACAAGCGGATCTACAAGGGCACCCAGCCCACCTGCCACGACTTCAACCAGTTCACTGCTGCCACGGAGACCATCTCCCTGCTGGTGGGCTTCTCAGCGGGCCAGGTGCAGTACTTGGATCTCATCAAAAAGGACACCAGCAAGTTATTCAATGAGGAGGTGATTGCACCCCGCAGAGTCCCCAGCTGCTCTGCCTTCTCACCCTCCCGCTATTTGCCATTAGTCTGCAGCTGTCTGGGGAACAGTGTAGACCTGAGAGGGCAGGACGAGGGAGAGATGGAGAATTGGGGGACAGCAGCTAATGACAGCTGCACTTACTGTACCCAGGCCCTATGCTATGTTACTCCCCATGCTGAATACTCCTTGAGTTTTTAATTTTTTTTTAAATTTTTTATTAATTTTAATTTTTATTTATTTGAGGCAGAGTCTTGCTCTGTGACCCAGGCTGGAGTGCAGTGGTGCAATCTCGGCTGACTACAACCTCCACCTTCCCAGTTCAAGCAATTCTCCTGCCTTAGCCTCCTGGGTAGCTAGGACTATAGGTGTGCCACGCCCAGCTAAGTTTTGTATTTTTAGTAGAGACGGGGTTTCAGCATGTTGGCCAGGCTGGTCTCAAAGTCCTGACCTTGTGATCCACCCGTCTCGGCCTCCTAAAGTGCTGGGGTTACAGGTGTGAGCCACTGCACCCAGCCGCTCTTCGGGTTTTCATCAACCACTGGATACGGAAGTGGGCTGCCCATTTTGCAGATTGGAGAACTGAGGCTAGTAAATAAGTTGGGTCTTAGTTGATGCCCTTGCTGTTTGATTTCTGGACTCTGGAGGCTTTGGATTCAAAGCCCTGCTGCACCATTTACTCACCATGTGACTTTGGGAAGGTGACCATTCTCTGAGCCTCACTTTTCCTCCTCTGCAAAATGGGATTCCAGTTCCTACCTCGCAGAATTGCTGTTGTAGAATCATACATGGAGATTGCTCAGTCCTCGGCCAACTTGGCACACGAGGAGATGCCAGTAAACGACCTTATCCGCGGGCAGGGACTGCTCTTGGCTTCTGTCTCATTCTCTCTGGTCCAGAGGAGGTGTTCCATAAATATTCTCAGAATGAGTGAATGGCTGAAGGGAGTGGAACAGCGAGTGGATTAAAAATTCATTAGCTCATCCATTCACAAATAGTTTTTGAGTATCTGTTCTGTGCCAGGCAATGTTCCCAGCACTAGGGATATCACATCTCAGGGGCCCGGACAGGAGGCCCTGCCCTTTTGGAGCTTTCAGTCTAGCTGGGGAGACGGACAGTTAATCAAGTTAAGTCTTCGTGTGTCAGCAGGTGATTAAGGCCTGTGGAGAAGAAAACAGTGGGGAAGGGGCTGAGGGAAGCTTGGAGAGTGTAGTAGGGTGGTCAGGAAAGGCCTCACTAGGAGGTAATACTGAAATAAGTACCTGAAGGAGGCAGGCGCAAAGAGCTACCTGGGGAAGGACATCCTTTTTTTTTTTTTTTTTTTTTTCCCCCTGAGATCGGGTCTCACTCTGTCATCCATGCTGGAGTACAGTAGTGCGATCTTGGTTCACTGCAACCTCCACCTCCCAGGCTCAACCAGTGCTCCCGCTTCAGCCTCCTGAGTAGCTGGGACTACAGGTGTGCACCAGAACAACTGGCTAACTTTCGTATCTTTTTGTAGAGATGAGGTCTCTTTACGTTGCCCAGGCTGGTCTCTAACTCCTGGGCTCAAGCGATTCGCCTGCCTCGACCTCCCAAAGTGCTGGGATTATAGGTGTAAGCCACTGCGTACGGCCAAGAAGGACACCCTGAGTAGCGGGGCCAGCTAGGGCAAACGCAAGCTGGCACAGAAGCCGTGTGGCCAGAGGAGTTACTGAGGGAGAGAGGATGGTAGGTGAGCTCCAGGAAACAACAGAGGGACCGGCTCACGGAGAGGCTGGAAGGCCACGGAAAAGACTTTGCCTTTTACTCTTAGATGGAAGCCTGTGGAGGCGCCTTTCTCAGCAGGCTCACCTGAGCCCTGGAAGGCAGAAACGGCTGGCGTGATTATTTGCTCAGTTCTCCCAAAGATGGTCGGCACCTCATCCCCTAAGGGAGAGCAGCTCCTTAGTCACATAGGCTGGCTGCCTGAGGGCATTAGGTCCTCGGCCTCTGGAACCTTGCTTGAGAGAGGCTGCGAAGCGTTTGAGCCAGACAGTGCCAGATGCTAGCTGATACATCACAGAGCATCTCCGTGGCGGCTGCAGAGGACAGACAGGCCTGGGCAGTAGAGACTGAGGCCAATCACACAGTATTGCAGGCTCGGGGTGGTTGGAGTGGGTTGGTGAGAGGAGGTTAGATTCTGGGTGTATTTTGAAGGTAGAGCTCACAGGATTTGTTGAAGGATTGGGCGTGAGGAAAAGAGGGGCAGATGCTTAGGTTTTTTGTCTAAGCACCTAGCAGGATGAAGGGTTGTCATTTGTCCAGGAATCACCTTCGAGCTGCCTTCTGTGTGCACTGATTTATAGAACAGTGAACCAAACAAAGATCCCTGTCGCCCAAGCTGGAGTGCAATGGTGCAATCTTGGCTCACTGCAATCTCCGCCTCCCTGGTTCAAGTAGTTCTCCTGCCTCAGCCTCCTGAGTAGCTGAGTAGCCACCATGCCCAGCTAATTTTTGTATTTTTAGTAGAGATGGGGTTTCACCATGTTGGTCAGGCTGGTCTCAAACTCCTGACCTTGTGATCCGCCCGCCTTGGCTTTCTAAAGTGCTAGGGTTACAGGTGTAACTTAGGAGGAGCTCGCTTTCTGTGAAGAAATTTCTTGCTTGAAGCCTGACATGGTAAAGATTGGGGGAGGGTTAGGCAGAGCAGTGGTCACCAACCTTTTTGGCACAGGAACCAGTCTTATGGAAGACAAGTTTTTCCACAGAATGTTGTGGGGATGGTATTGGGATTGGGATGAACTAATGATCCACCTCTGATCATCAGGCATTAGATTCTCATAAGGAGCACACACCCTAGATCCCTCGCATGCGCAGTTCATGGTCGGGTTCATCGGGTTCGAGCTTCTGTGAGGAGTGAGTGCTGCGGCTGCTCCAGTAGGAGGCTGGGCTCAGGCTGTAATGCCCACTTGCCCACCACTCACCTCCTGCTGTGTGGCCTGGAGCGTGGGGACCCCTGAGATAGAGGACGATTCTATGGCAAGTAGGACTGTCCCCTCACCAAAGATGGGACATGGAGGCTCCTTGGAGTACCCTGTGGCCACCTTGCAGCAGACCCTGTTCCCCAACGTTTCCATAACTTGGTGTCCATCTGTCTCCCCCAGTTTGGGAGCTGCTTTCTGGGGAGGGCCTGGTGTGACACCTGCTGTGTGAGTGGGGCTGTGTCCAGCAGCCTTGGGGCCTTTGGGTCAGGGAGGAGGTCTGCCTGGGTTTTACTGCCTTCTTCCAACCCCATCCTGTCTTCCCTGGCAGCGGCTGATCGACAAGACCAAGGTGACGTATCTGAAGTGGCTGCCTGAGTCGGAAAGCCTGTTCCTGGCATCACACGCCAGTGGCCACCTGTACCTGTACAATGTCAGCCACCCCTGCGCCTCGGCCCCGCCCCAGTATAGCCTGCTGAAGCAGGGTGAGGGCTTCTCTGTCTACGCTGCAAAGAGCAAGGCACCCCGCAACCCGCTGGCCAAGTGGGCGGTGGGCGAGGGGCCCCTCAACGAGTTCGCCTTCTCGCCCGACGGCCGGCACCTGGCCTGCGTGAGCCAGGATGGCTGCCTGCGTGTCTTCCACTTCGACTCCATGCTCCTGCGCGGGCTCATGAAGAGCTACTTTGGGGGCCTGCTGTGTGTGTGCTGGAGCCCCGATGGCCGCTATGTGGTGACAGGTGGCGAAGATGACCTGGTCACGGTGTGGTCCTTCACCGAGGGCCGTGTCGTGGCTCGAGGCCACGGCCACAAGTCCTGGGTCAACGCCGTGGCCTTCGACCCTTACACCACGCGCGCAGAGGAGGCAGCGACAGCAGCCAGTGCCGACGGAGAGCGGAGCGGTGAGGAGGAGGAGGAGGAGCCCGAGGCTGCAGGCACAGGCTCGACCGGGGGCGCCCCGCTCTCCCCGCTGCCCAAGGCTGGCTCCATCACCTACCGCTTCGGCTCGGCAGGCCAGGACACGCAGTTCTGCCTGTGGGACCTCACTGAAGACGTGCTGTACCCGCACCCGCCCCTGGCCCGCACCCGCACCCTCCCTGGCACGCCTGGCACCACACCGCCGGCTGCCAGCAGCTCAAGAGGTGGTGAGCCTGGCCCGGGCCCTCTGCCCCGCTCGCTCTCCCGCTCCAACAGCCTCCCGCACCCAGCGGGCGGGGGCAAGGCAGGTGGCCCGGGTGTGGCGGCAGAGCCTGGCACACCGTTCAGCATTGGCCGCTTCGCCACGCTCACACTGCAGGAGCGGCGGGACCGGGGGGCCGAGAAGGAGCACAAGCGCTACCACAGCCTGGGTAACATCAGCCGGGGCGGCAGTGGTGGCGGTGGCAGTGGTGGGGAAAAGCCCAGTGGCCCTATCCCCCGCAGCCGCCTGGACCCCGCCAAGGTGCTGGGCACCGCCCTGTGCCCGCGCATCCACGAGGTGCCGCTGCTGGAGCCCCTCGTGTGCAAGAAGATTGCCCAGGAGCGGCTCACGGTCCTACTGTTCCTGGAGGACTGCATCATCACCGCCTGCCAGGAGGGCCTCATCTGCACCTGGGCCCGGCCGGGCAAGGCGGTGAGTGGCCCCACGCCAGCCTGCCCAGGACCTGGCAGGACCCTTGGCGGGAAGAGGCAGGCGTTGGC
Organism: Cacajao melanocephalus; assembly: GCA_963573385.1. NCBI lineage: Eukaryota > Metazoa > Chordata > Mammalia > Primates > Pitheciidae > Cacajao > Cacajao melanocephalus. The sequence goes on along the minus strand of CAUYLG010065021.1, from coordinate 24,295 downwards.
AGAGAGAGGGCTTTGTCACTGTCACAGCCTCTGGCTCTGTGGGGTGAGGGGAAGCCATGGAAGTCTTAGTGTCCCAGAGCAAGACCTCTCAGATCTTAGAGTGATGGGGTCTAGCCCTTGGCGGTAGGCAGCAGAGAGAGGGGTGCGTGTGAGAGACAGCTGGGAGTGGGGGTGTCCAAGGCTGGCTGTCTGAAGAGCAGCAGATGGGCCCTGCATGGCCAGGTCTTAGTGCCTGTTACTCGAACCAAAGTCTATTCCAGTTGGACATCTGTTTTTTTAAATGGTGAAACTTTTTTGAGTGCTTTGGGCCAAAACTCTAGGGGCAGTCTCAAGCCTGTGGGTGTGGCTGCCAGCGTGGCTCTGGGACTCAGGATCCGAGCCTCCTGCTGAAGTCGCAGGCTGGGAGTCCCAGGCCTGAGTTCCAGTCCCACTCCCTGTGTGACCCCGAACAAGTCACTGCCCTCTCTGACCTCCAACTCATCACCTCTTAGAACAGAGCCTGTAGGATGGGCAGTGGGTGGATGCACTTGCCTGCTGGGCGGGCCGCGGTGTTGGGAAGTCACAGTGGCGAAGCGCAGGCCTGGCACCTTGTAAGTTTGGAGCTGGTCTGGAGTGTCTGCTCCTTAGGGCTTGGACTCAAGTGCCCAGGGTCCTAGAGGCCATGGCTTGGTTCCTTGGATCCTCGGTTTTGGAATCGTAGAGTCCTGAGTCCCTAGAACTTGAAAGCACAGTCTGAGCACCTCAGAGGCAAGATTGGTGGAATCTGGGGAGTCTGGTTGAGTCCTAAAAGAGACCCCTCTGTCTCCCTAGTTCACAGACGAGGAGACCGAGGCCCAGACAGGGGAAGGAAGTTGGCCCAGGTCACCCAGCAAGTCAGTGGTAGAGGTAGGACTGTCCCTGAGTTCTTTTCCCAGCACCTCAGGGTCCCTCCCAAGTTAGAAGGGAACCTCAGTTTCCCCTTCCCCTCCCACCCTCACCCTTACCCCATCATGTCACTCAGGATCCGCGGAGGACTTTGATTATTGAGTGAAAGTGCCGACTGCCAGGACAGGAAGCTAGCTAAGATGCAAGTTCCCAGCCTAGAGCAGCGGCCTCCGGGCGGGGGGTGTCTGGGGTGGACCCAAGGGCAAGGCCAGGGTGGCAGCAGTTTTGGGGACTCTGGGCTGGCTCCCTCCCCTTGACACTGGCTGAAGCCCGGGTGGTCTCTAACCCCTCCCATCTCTCCCTCTCATCTTCCCCAGGGCATCTCCTCCCAACCAGGCAACTCCCCGAGCGGCACAGTGGTGTGAAGCCACGGATGTCGGGGCCCCCACCCCACGCCCCCAGCCTCCTAGCCATAACCCTTCCCGCTGACCTCACGGATCAACGTATTAACAAGACTAACCATGATGGATGGACTCCTCCGGTCCCCCAACCTGCACAAAATTTGGGGGCCCCCCAGACTGGCCTGGACACTGGGGGATGTCACGGTTCTTGTGGCCTCAGCCTTGTCCTCCACCCACTGCCAAGTACAATGACCTCTTCCTCTGAAACAGTGTTACCCTCATCCCTGTCCCCAGCATGTGACTGGTCACCCCTGGGGAGAGACTCCCCACCCTCCCACAAGAGCCCCAGGTCTGCAGTGTGCCCCTTGGTTGAGTGGGCAGGGCCAGGGGTGGTCCAGCCCTTGCCCGGCCCCCACCCCAGCCACCCTTGCTATTGTCTGTGCTTTTGAAGAATGTTAAATTATGGAAGCCCCTCAGGTTCCTCCCTGTCCCCCAGGACCTCTTATTTATACTAAAATTCCCTGTTTTCTCAGCGGCTCTGTCCCCTTCAGAGGAGATGGTGTAGAGGACGTGTGTGTGCTCTTCGGTTCCAGGCAGTCCGCTTTCCCCAGAGGAGGAGTGCAGGCTTGCTCCCTGCCCAGTGTATCCCACCCCTTTTAATAGAAGGAAAAGCCAGAGCCTGGGAAGGGAAGGGACCCTCGAGGCACACAGCTGGTGACCCATTCTAGCGCCCTCTCGGGGAGAAGAGCATCCTGCCCGCAGCCAGGGCCCCTCATCAAAGTCCTCAGTGGGTGTTTTTTAAATTCCCCAAACTGCCCTGAACCACATTTCCCGGGCCCTGCCCAGGTGGGACTCCTCGGTCCTTGCCTCCTAGTTTCTCAGGCCTGGCTCTGCCAAGGCCCAGGTGCCCCAGGCCAGCTGGTGGCCCCGACTTCCACTCTGGAGAACTGTCCACCCTGGAAAAAAGAGCTCGGATCCCTTCTGGCTCTTGGAGCCGTGGGGAGTGTGTCTTCCCACTCCACCCTCCACCCCCCGAAATGTTTCTGTTTCTAATCCCAGCCTGGGCAGGAATGTGGCCACCCGGCCAGGGGCCAAGGAGCTATTTTGGGGTCTCCTTTGCCTGAGGAGGGCTTGGCTCCACCACTTGCCTCCCCCAGGCTTTGGGCAGCAGGTCACCCCTGTTCAGGTTCTGAGGGTGCCCCCTCTTGGTCCTCTCCTCACCACCCCTTCCTCACCTCCTGGGAAAAAAAAAGCCAGTGTAAAGTGGAGACCCAGAGGGCTAAATTTAACTGTCCGAGTTGGAATCTGTCTCTGAGTCACCCAAGAAGCTGCCCTGGCCTCCCGCCCCCTTCCCAGGCCTCAGCCCCTTTCTCCCACCCAGCCTTAGCCCCAGCCCTTAGCCCCCAGCTCTAGAGTTTGTTGGGAGCAAGGGGTTGATCGCTACTGGGTCACTCAGCCTTGATTGGCCCCGTTTCAGCAATGGGCGGGTTCCTCTTGGAATCCGTCACACCTGTAGCTTCCTCTGCTCAGCCTTTTTATTGGGGTGACAGTGTGAGAGTTGATATTCTTCATCTGTCCCCCCCTACTCTAGCACTAAAGGGTTCTGAAGGGCCCTGGAAGGAGGGAGCTTGGGGGGCTGGCTTGTGAGGGGTTAAGGCTGGGAGGCGGGAGTGGGGCTGGACCAAGGGGTGGGGAGAAGAGGAGGAGGCCTCAGCAGCAGAGAGAAGTGGCCAGAGAGGCCCAGGGGACAGCCAGGGACAGGCAGACATGCAACCAGGGCTCCAGGGCCTGGACAGGGGCTGCCTGGCCCTGTGACAGGAGGACCCCGAGCCCCCGGCCCGGGGAGGGGCCATGGTGCTGCCTGTCCAACATGTCAGCCGAGGTGCGGCTGAGGCGGCTCCAGCAGCTGGTGTTGGACCCTGGCTTCCTGGGGCTGGAGCCCCTGCTCGACCTTCTCCTGGGCGTCCACCAGGAGCTGGGCGCCTCCGAACTGGCCCAGGACAAGTATGTGGCCGACTTCTTGCAGTGGGGTGAGTGCCTGCCCTCGGGGCTCCTGCAGGCAGGGTGGGGGTGGGGCAGGAGATGGGTCTGGGCACAGAGGCCTGGCTGTTGGGGGGCAGAATGGCAGGATGGGAATGGGAGATCCTCCCATCCTGGGGCTGAGTGTGGACCTGGATCCTAGGGCAACATTTCCCTGCCCTGTGCCACCCTGGAGGGGCAGAGTAAGGTCAGCAGAGGCCAGGGCGGCTATGACTCAGAGCCATGGCTTAGGAGTCGCAGCAGGCCAGGCTGCCAACAGCCTCCCATGGCCTCCCTGCACCCCACGCCAGGGTCAGGGCCAGGGTCATTCTGGGAGCTCCCTCTCCTGGGACCCTGCCCCCAAAAGTTGGCCCTATGTCCCTCTCCCCTGGTTTCCCTAGCCTGGGGCAAGCCAGGAGGGACAGCATGGGGCAGCTGCCAGGGGCGCAGCCGAGAGGCAGGTGTTCGGCGCCAGCCTCTCCAGCTGCCCCAACAGGTGCCCAGGCCCTGGGAGGGCGGTGACTCACTCGGGCCCTGGGGGAGAAGCAGCTTTGCAGACAGGCACCACCAGCACCCCCTCCTCTTTGATCGAGGAGGGACAACTTTGGGTTCTTCTAGGTGTGCCTCCTTTCTCTGTAGGTTCTGTGCCCACTCCCCAGCCCCAAAGTCTTCGTCCCTATGAGCTGTGTGGGTCAGCTGCCATTCCCCCCACCCTGGCTCCCTGTGTCCTTTAGTTCTCCTGGCCTGGGGCCTCCAGCCTTCCAGCTGTTCCACAAAGCCCCCTCTTGCAAGGGCTTTCCAGGGCCTAGGGCCAGGGCTGGAAGGAGGATGCTTCCTATACTGCCAGCTGCCTTGTCTGCCCCCCTCCTCCCCCAGCCCTGGACTCGGGCTCACTGGTCACTGGATTCTGTCACTCCCAGCACCCTGCCCCTCTAGCCCCTACATGCCCAGCCCTCAGTGACTGGTGCTTGGTCTTTGGCCTATGTGTGACACTGTCTCTTGCTTCCTGTCTCCCCACCTTCCCTTGCTTCCTTTTGTGTCCATGTCTTTCTGACCCAGGCCTGGTTCCTTTTCCTCCTCCTCCCATTTCACAGATTGGAAGGTGGAAGCCGAGAAGGGTTAGGCCACTCAGCCTCTGAAAAAACCTTATCCCAACCTCCCCTAGCCCTTAATGACTCTCTTGGCCTCCCTTTAGCAGGGGATGGAGTTGGGCTGGCAGGGTAAACTGAGACCGGGCGGGGTAGGGGTCTGGCTCTCCCGGGAGGAGCACTCCTTTTGTGGCCCGAGCTGCATCCTGCGGCCCCTCCCCTGCCAAGCCTGGGGCGGGGGAGGGGGCCTGGGTTCCCGCTGCCTTAAAAGGGCTCAATGTCTTGGCTCTCTCCTCCCTCCCCCGTCCTTGGCCCTGGCTGGTTCGTCCCTGCTGGCCCACTCTCCCAGAACCCCCCAGAACCCTCCAGGGCCCCTCTCTCCTCCAGAACCCACTATGTCTCCCCTCCTTCCTTCCCCTCCCATATCCACCCTTCTCTCCATTCAGCCTCCACTTCTTCCACCCCTGGGAGTCCAGGTCTCCCTGTCCCCACTGTCCCTGAGCCTTGAGCCTCCACCCCAGCCTGTCCCCAACCCAAGCTGCCCTGTTTAACATTCCTAGTCGGAGGACCTTGACTTCTGGGAGCCTGATTGTCATCTGTTAATAAGGGATGGGACTAAGAGATGGGCCGGGATGGAGCACTGGAGTCTGGGATGTGTGACCATGCTGGCTTTGTTTCCCTGTCGGGTTCCTTCCCCCAGCCCCAAATTCAGGGTTTCCCAAAGTGTGGTTCAAGAACCACCTGCATCTGAATCTAGAGGTACTGGATATAACCCCACGTCTGGGTCATTACCCAGTACATACTACATGAGAACGTCGGGGTGGGACCCCAGCTGCACCTAGAGTCAGGATGGAGGGCTGGAAGACCAGGAAGGTGGAAGAACTGGGTCTTATTTCCTTCTCCCCCTGTTCTTCATGGTCTACCCTTCTACAGACTTCCTTACCCCACCCTTGCCCTCCTGCACTACTCTGGAGCCCTCTGGCCCAATGCCCTGTCCCCCTAAGGGCTTCCCAGGCACCTCACCTCTATGGGAGGACAGTTTTGGGTTCTCAGAACCGTACACAGTGTTTATGTCCTTGGGAAGCAGATAGTCTTAGGGTGAAGCTGAGCAGCAGAGACAAGGGAAGACAGAGGGACAGAGGGTGGGGCTCTCCCCCTGGTCTCCAGTGCCCTTTTTGGTGACATTTGGTTCTTTTCCACCACCACACCCCCAGCGGAGCCCATCGTGGGGAGGCTTAAGGAGGTCCGACTACAGAGGGAGGACTTTGAGATTCTGAAGGTGATCGGACGCGGGGCGTTCAGCGAGGTGAGTCCTGAGCCGGAAGGGAGTCCGACTTGACTAGTGGTGGGCGGGGCATGGGGAGTGGGGCGGGGTCTTAGAAATTGATGAATGACCCAGCCTTAGAACCTAGGGCATGGCTGGAGGCGGAGCTTGGGACAAGTGGGCGTGGTGTAGATGGGGCGGGGCTACGGCTGGGGGCAGGCGGAGGTGGAGTTGGGTCTGGGCGAGCCCTTCTGCTTTCCTGCCATCTCCACCCTATCACCCTATATCGGCCTCAGGTAGCGGTGGTGAAAATGAAGCAGACGGGCCAGGTGTACGCCATGAAGATCATGAACAAGTGGGACATGCTCAAGAGGGGCGAGGTGAGGGGTGGGGCGAGGTGAGGGGTGGGGCGGGCGTGGGGGGCCTTGAGGATTCGCGCCCCCTCTCCGGCTGCAGCTCCTTCGGGTGCCCTGCAGGTGTCGTGCTTCCGTGAGGAGAGGGACGTGTTGGTGAATGGGGACCGGCGTTGGATCACGCAGCTGCACTTCGCCTTCCAGGATGAGAACTATCTGGTGAGCTCCGGGCCGGGGTGACTAGGAAGAGGGAGAGAGCCCCGTGCTGTCACTGGACGAGGAGGTGGGGAGAGGAGGCTCTAGGATTGGGGGCGCTGCCTGGAGATGCCTGTGGGAGAGTCTGTGTGCGGTAAGAGGGTGTGTCACTTGGATGAGGGGCCTTCCTTATCTGGGGCGGGGATGGTGTCTCTCACTGCCCGTTTCTGGGGCTGATTCGGGCGACTCTTTTATGAAGATGTCTGTGCTGGGGGAGTCACTTATCTGGAATGGGACAACTCTTCAGGAATTCTAACGAGGCCACTGCGTAGGCAGGGAGTGTCTGGGACCTATTCTCTGGGTGTTGAGCGGTCTCTGGGTTCTTTTTCCCAGAACTTCTCAGGGGGAGTGAATCTGCCTAGTGACATCCCGGGAAAGGTTTTTGTGTTTTTCCTGGGGGGTGGGGAGCGGGGCCGCAGGTGGCCTGATTGGCCCGGCAGATCTCTATAGTTCTCTCTGGGCTGGGGCTGCAGGTCTCTGCTCAGGGATGGGGTGTCTCTGGGAGTGGTTGTCCTGGCCATCCATGATGAATCAGGGCCTCGGGGGACTACCGACCACCCATGACACACCCCCTCTCAGTACCTGGTCATGGAGTACTACGTGGGCGGGGACCTGCTGACGCTGCTGAGCAAGTTTGGGGAGCGGATCCCAGCCGAGATGGCGCGCTTCTACCTGGCCGAGATTGTCATGGCCATAGATTCGGTGCACCGGCTCGGCTACGTGCACAGGTGGGCGCAGAATGGCTGAGGGCTCGGGCGAGGGGGATAGCAAGCTTGCTCCCTGGCAGGGTTCCTGGAAGGTTGGAGCCCAGAGAGGGCAGGGCCTAGAGAGGGACCTCCTTGGTTGGGGCCCACTGGGGGCGGTGCCTGGGAGTAGGGTCCAGAAGTGTAGAATCCTGACAGGAGCAGATCTCGAGGAGGTGGGGCTCCAGGCGGCACTGCCCAAAGGGGGCGGAGCCTGGTGGGACCATGGGAGGGAGGTTCACTTCTCCCACCCTTTGTTCCTCCGTGCAGGGACATCAAACCCGACAACATCCTGCTGGACCGCTGCGGCCACATCCGCCTGGCCGACTTCGGCTCCTGCCTCAAGCTTCAGGCAGATGGAACGGTGAGCCGGTACCAGCCACAGAACAATTCAGGCCGCTAATGAGGGATGGGAGGCACAGAGGGTGGGGGCGGGACTGGATTTGGAGGGGAAGGAGGAGGTGACCCAGGCCTAAGTGTGCATTGTGTGGCGGAGCATTAGACCAGGCAGAGAGAGGGGCTAAATATTCGGGAGTGGTTGGAAGGAGGGCCCAGAGCCGGTGGGCCCAGAGGGATGGGCCTGAGCCTTGCTCTGCTCCTTTTGATCCAGGTGCGATCTATGGTGGCTGTGGGTACCCCGGACTACCTGTCCCCTGAGATCCTGCAGGCTGTGGGCGGTAGGCCTGGGACAGGCAGCTACGGGCCTGAGTGTGACTGGTGGGCGCTGGGCGTGTTCGCCTATGAAATGTTCTATGGGCAGACGCCCTTCTACGCGGACTCCATGGCAGAGACTTATGGCAAGATTGTCCACTACAGGGTGAGCGCAGCCCCAGAGAGCCCTGACCTCTCCCTGTGGGCGCTCCCAGGCTATCACCTCCTCTCCCTCTTCCTCTGAGCAGGAGCACCTCTCTCTGCCGCTGGCAGATGAAGGGGTCCCTGAGGAGGCTCGAGACCTCATCCAGCGGCTCCTGTGTCCCCCGGAGACACGGCTGGGCCGGGGTGGAGCAGGCGACTTCCGGACACATCCTTTCTTCTTTGGCCTTAACTGGGATGGTCTCCGGGACAGCATGCCCCCGTTTACACCGGATTTCGAAGGTGCCACCGACACATGCAACTTCGACTTGGTGGAGGACGGGCTCACTGCCATGGTGAGCGGGGGCGGGGTAGGTACCTGTGGCGCCTGCTTGGCTGCGGGAACCTCCCCATCCCCTCTCTATAAAGTTGGAGTAAGGACAGTGCCTACCTCCTGGGGTCCTGAATCACTGTCTCCCCAGAGCACCTGCTCTGTGCCCACCTAGTGCTGAGGACCCAGCAGTGACCTCGCCTTACAGTCCAGTGGGGGAACACAGATCAGCCTTAGACAGTGAGGCCCCAGAGTGATCAGGGCTGAGACAACAGAGTGCAGGTGGTGGGGGCTCCTGACTCAGCAAGGAAGGTCCTGGAGGGCTTCCTGGAGGGGGAAGCTACCTGAGCTGAGACTTGGAGGGATGAGAAGCAGGAGAGGACTCCTCTCTCCACCATGTAAGAAGCTGTTGTGGAATGCTTGCTTGGCTATGGGTGCCCTTTTCCGGACAATTCTGGGGATGCAGCACTGACCAGATCAGCTCTGGTCCCTGCCCTCATCTACTTGCAGTCTAGAGAATTAGAGAATTATGGAGAGTGTGGCAGGTGCCCTGAAGGGAAGCAACCGGATACAAGGAAAAATGGTGGGGCCAGGCACATTGGCTCATGCCTGTAACCCCAGCACTTTGGGAGGCTGAATCGGGTGGATTGCTTGAGTCCAGGAGTTCGAGACCAGCCTGAGCAATGTGGTGAGACCCCTGTCTCTACAAAAATATATAAAAATTTGGTTGGGTGTAGTAGCACATGTCTGAATACTCAGCTACTTGGGAGGCTAACGTGGGAGGATTATTTGAGCCCGGAAGGTCAAAGCTGCGTGCCTGGGATTATGCCACTGCACTCCAGCCTCGGCAACAGAGAGAGACAGTGTAAGAGAAAATTACATTGAAACTTCCCAGGCTGGAGTGCAGTGTAAGATAAAATTACATTGAAATTAAAAAATAGGCTGGGCAAGGTGGCTCACGTGTAATCTCAGAACTTTGGGAGGCTGAGGCGGGCGGATCACTGGAGGTCAGGTGTTTGAGACCAGCCTGGCCAACATGGTAAAACCCTATGTCTACTAAAAACACAGAACTTACCAGGTGAGGTGGCTCATGCCTATAATCCTAGCCCTTTGGGAGGCCAAGGCAGGTGGATCACGAGGTCAGGAGATTGAAACCATCCTGGCTAACATGATGAAACTCTGTCTCTACTAAAAATACAAAAAATTAGCCAGACATGGTGGCAGGAGCCTGTAATCCCAGCTACTCAGAAGGCTGAGGCAGGAGAATCGCTTGAACCCAGGAGGCAGAGGTTGCAGTGAGACGGGATCGCGCCACTGCACTCCAGCCTATGAGACAGAGTGAGACTCCATCTCAAAAATAATAATAATAAATAATTTAAAAATAAAAAATACAAAATTTAGGCCTGGTGGCTTGTGCCTGTAATCCCAGCTACTCAAGAGGCTGAGGCAGGAGAATCACTTCAATCTGGGAGGTGGAGGTTGCAGTGGGATGGGATTGTGCCACTGTACTCTAGGCTGGGAGACAGCGAGACTCCATCTAAAAAAAAAAAAAATGTGGGTTGGGCACAGTGGCTTATACCTGTAATCCCAGTACTTTGGGAGGCTGAGGTGGGAGGACTGCTTAAGCCCAGAGTTTGGAACCAGACCAACCTGGGCAGCATAGGGAGACCCCTAGGCAAGGTAGAGTGACCCGTGTCTACAAAAAAAAAAAGGAAGAAGAAAGAAAAGAAAAAATGGCCAGGCACAGTGGCTCAGGCCTGTAACCCCAGGACTTTGGAAGGTCCAGGCAGGTGGATCACTTGAGGTCAGGAGTTTGCGACCAGCCTGGCCAACGTGGTGAAATGTCATCTCTACCAAAAATATAAAAAATTAGCTGGGTATGTTGGCGGGTGCCTGTAATCCCAGCTACTCAGGAGGCTGAGGCAGGAGAATCGCTTGAACCCGAGGCAGAGATTGCAGTGAGCCGAGATCGTGTCACTGGACTCCAGACAAGGTGACAGAACGAGACTCCGTGTCACAAAAAAAGAAAAAATGATGGAGGGGTCACTTTAGATAAGTCCTGAGTTGGGGCTGGCTTGGGGGGAACATGTAAGCCATGATCAAAAAGCAGTGAGGGGCCCACCCTGAGGACTGCGGTTAACATCAGTGTGTCTTGTGCAGGAGACGCTGTCAGACATCCGGGAAGGTGCACCGCTGGGAGTCCACCTGCCTTTTGTGGGCTACTCCTACTCCTGCATGGCCCTCAGGTAAGCACCGCCCTGGGTGGTCTCCAGAGGCCCCGAGGCTGCTTGGGCTTCCCAGGGCCTGCCCCTCGGCGGCCAGCAGTTACAGGATCAGTCTTGGAACCTTATTGTTTGGGGAACATGGACTCCTAAGAAGCCAGAGTTGGAGGACCGTAAAATCTCAGATATATGTACTTCAGAACGTTAGATTCATTTCTAAAACCTCAGAGCTGGCCAGGCACAGTGGCTCACACCTGTAATCCCAGCACTTTGGGAGGCCGAGGTGGGCAGATGACCTGAGGTTAGGAGTTCAAGACCAGCCTGATCAACATGGAGAAACCCCATCTCTACTAAAAATACAAAATTAGCTGGGCATGGTGGCACATGCTTGTAATCCCAGCTACTTGGGAGGCTGAGACAGGAGAATCACTTGAACCTGGGAGGCGGAGGTTTCGGTGAGCTGAGATCGCGTCATTTCACTACAGCCTGGGGAACTAGAGTGAAACTTCAACTCAAAAAAAAAAATATATATATATATATATATATATATATATATATATATGAATTTACAGGCTGAGCAGGGTGGCTCAAGCTTGAAATCCCAGCACTTTGGGAGGCTGATGCAGGCTGATCACTTGAGCCCAGGACTTCAGGACCAGCCTGGGCAACACAGTGAGACCCCATCTCTACAGAAAATTGAAAAAATTCAGCCAGGCATGGTGGTCTGTCCCTGCAGTCCTAGCTACTCAAGAGGCTGAAGTAGGAGGATCACCTGAGCCTGGAGTTTGGGGCTTCAGTGAGCCATGATAGATTCCAGCTGGGGCAACAGTGTGAGGCCATACACATTATACACTGCTGATCACAATTAGAAAATACAGATAAGGACAAGGAAGTCAGTATCTTGTGAGCTCACCAGATGGCAGTGGTCCCTGGCTCACACATGCACAGACACGTTTAACTACTGTAGGACAGGTGGGTTTTTTTTTTTATCTCTATGCTACCTTGTCTAAGAGAACAGGTGGTTTTCTAATCAGCTTTTATTACTGGAAAACATTACAAATGCCATTTCTTATAGTTAATGAACTCCAACTCAATTCTGAACCGCTGTGGGGCCTGAACAGGTGGTTCAGGATTGAACCCATCCTCTGTTAGACCCAGCTGCATGTCCAGGATAGCTAGGTCCTGAGCCATGTTCCCACAGGAGGGAGTGCTGGGTTGTAGGGGACAGCCATTTCTTACCCCAGGGAGGGGCTGTCCCCTTGCCACAGCTGAGCGGGGTGTGCTGACCTGGAGTCGCCATCTTGGGGTCCCATGCCCAGTCTTAGGACTTCATCTGTGGAGGTGGCCAGAGCCAAGCAGTCTCCCTCATCAGGTCTGCAGAGGTCACATGTCAAAGGAGGAGACGAACTGACCCTAGAACATGGGGGTCTGGACCTCGAGTCCCTGCAGAAGGTTTAGAAAGAGCAGCTCCCAGGGGCCCAAGGCCAGCGGAGGGGCAGGGCTTTTCCTAAGCAGGGGAAGGGCTGTCGGCCCACCTGGGGCTGTTCTCTTCACTCTGCCGCTCCCCTTCCTCAGATCAGGAGGTCTTTGAAGCAGCTGCCCCTTATCCACAGGCCAGGAGTTCCTGGTTCTCCATTCAAGAATCAGCATTCTGTCTCCCTCCTGACTCCCTCCTCTCTCCCCAGGGACAGTGAGGTCCCAGGCCCCACACCCATGGAACTGGAGGCCGAGCAGCTGCTTGAGCCACACGTACAAGAACTCAGCCTGGAGCCCTCGGTATCCCCACCAGATGAAACAGTAAGTTGGTAGAGGGGAGGGTCCGTCAGGGACAAACAGGAGAGAAAAGGCGAGGGCCTCCTGGGTGGCGTGCACTGTGGGGCCCTCTGGGAGCTTCCTGAACAGGAGCAGACAAACCACAGAGACGAGGCTACGGGTCCCTGTGAAGGAGTTACAGCAGGGCGTTTAAGGGTGTGTGTGTTGCCGGGGATCTGAGGAGTTTATCTTTGAACTGAGCGCTGGTGAAGGAAAGAAGAGTGCCAGGTGGTCAGGAGAGACCTTAAGGGCAAAGGCCTTGGGCAGGTGGGAATCCCGGTTTGTTCCTGAAAGTGACAGATGGTTTGGCTGAATCGTTCCTGAGATGGCTGAAGAGGCCAGCAGAAAACAAAACCCGGCAAGGCGTTTTGTCCTGAGGGCATTAGGGAGCTGGAGGGATTTTGAGAAGCAGAGGGTCAGGGTCAAGTTGTGTTAGTGTTTTAGGACCAGCCCTCTAGTCCTCCCTGCGTGGATTGAGGGGAGGAGACTCAGGGATGGGGCTGACGAGAGTAGGGAAGGGAGGGGGCTTGGATCATTGCAGGAGCGATGAGGATTCCAGAAATCCCGAGGGGGTGGAGGAGTAGGGGACAAGCGAGAATCCCAGGCCTGGAACCAGTGCCCAAGTCCTGAGTCTTCCAGGAGGCACAGGCAGCCTTAAGCCTGGTTCCCATACACAGGCCGAAGTGGCAGTTCCAGCGGCTATCCCTGCGGCAGAGGTGGAGGCTGAGGTGACGCTGCGGGAGCTCCAGGAGGCCCTGGAGGAGGAGGTGCTCACCCGGCAAAGCCTGAGCCGGGAGATGGAGGCCATCCGCACGGCCAACCAGAACTTCGCCAGGTCGGGGTCGGGGCACAGGGCCTGTGGCAACCCTTGGCAGCCCCCCTCGTCCAGTCCGGACGGACTCACCGTCCTTGCTTCCCCACAGTCAACTACGCGAGGCCGAGGCTCGGAACCGGGACCTGGAGGCGCACGTCCGGCAGCTGCAAGAGCGCATGGAGTTGCTGCAAGCAGAGGGAGCCACAGGCAAGTCCCTCAAGCGTCCCCTTCCCGAGGGCCGGGAGGAGGTGGGCCGTCTGCTCCTTGGGGCATGTATGGACACCTGGGGGAGGAGAGGGACCCATGCTGGGGCACGCCGCGCCACCGCCCTCTTTCGCCCCTCCACGCGCCCTATGCCTCTTTCTTCTCCTTCCAGCTGTCACGGGGGTCCCCAGTCCCCGGGCCACGGATCCACCTTCCCATGTAAGACCCCTCTCTTTTCCCTGCCTCAGACCTGCTGCCCACTCTGCAGACTCCCTCCCTGGCTCCTGGTCTCCCTGTCCAGATATAGGGCTCACCCTACCTCTTTGCAACTTGAGAGGGCAGAAGCCCTTTATTCAGTCCCAGATCTCCCTTGGTTCAGGTCTCACCAGATCCCCTCTGGGATCTCCCTAGATAACCTCCCCGGCCTCGACTCTCCTCGCTGTCTCTCGCCCCACCGCCGAGGGCTGGGCTGGGCTCCGATCGGGTCACCTGTCCCTTCTCTCTCCAGCTAGATGGCCCCCCGGCCGTGGCTCTGGGCCAGTGCCCGCTGGTGGGGCCAGGCCCCATGCACCGCCGCCACCTGCTGCTCCCTGCCAGGGTACGTCCGGCTGCCCACGCCCCCCTCCGCCGCCGCGCCCCTAGCTCCACCCGCCCAGTGCCACCCGCTTAGCTGCGCATTTGCGGGGCTGGTCCCACCGCGGGAGGGAGGATCCTCGGTAGCGAATCAACACAGGCCGCTAGGAAGCAGCCAATGACGAGTTCGGACAGGATTCGAGGCTTGCGAGTGGACTAACAGCAGCTGTAGGCTGTTGGGGCGGGGGCGAGGCGCAGGGAGGAGTGCGGGCCCACCTATGGGCGTAGGCGGGGCGAGTTCCAGGAGCCAATCAGAGGGCCGTGCCGGGTGCCGACCTCGCCCTTTCCCTGCAGGTCCCTAGGCCTGGCCTATCGGAGGCGCTTTCCCTGCTCCTGTTCGCCGCTGCTCTGGCTAGTGCCGCCGCCCTGGGCTGCGCTGGGTTGGTGGCCCACGCCGGCCAACTCGCCCCAATCTGGTGCCGGTCTGGAGCCGCCCTCGCCCCCTGAACCCTAGAACTCTCTTCGACTCGGGGGCCTCGTTGGAAGACTGAGCGCCCCGGAACGGCACAGAAGCCGCGCCCACCGCCTGCCAGTTCACACCGCTCCGAGCGTGGGTCTCCGCCCAGTTCCAGTCCTGTGATCCGGGCCCGCCCCCTGGTGGCCGGGGAGGGAGGAGCCGGTTCCGCGGCCGGCGAACGGGGCTCGAGGGGGCCTTGTAGCCGGGAATGCTGCTGCTACTGCTGCTGGGGGAATCGCAGACCACTTCGTTTTTTCGGCTAGGCTGAGGCCCTGATGTGGATGGGCAAACTGCGAGCCTGAAAAGGCAGCAAGCCGGGCTGTCCGTGTTCTACCCTCCACGCACCCCCACCCAACGTCGGTTAGCAAACTGCAAATCCCCCTTGGGCATGATGCCCTGCTCTCCAGGGACTGTCCGGTGCGACCTCTGTCCGCTTACTCGGGATGTTTGCTTTTGCCAATCCCGCTTTTTCGGGGGATCCCGCGCCCCCCTCCTCACGTGCGCTGCTCTTGGAGCCCCAGCCGGCTCCACCCGCCTTGGCGGTTTGGATATTTATTGATCTCGTACTCCGACTTGCTGATAGGCTGCAGGACCCCCAACACCCCGATCCACGTTTTGGATGCACTGAGACCCCGACATTCCTCGGTATTTATTGTCTCTCCCCACCTAGGACCCCACTCCCGACCCTCGCGAATAAAAGGCCCTCCATCTGTCCAAAGCCCTGGACTCTGCAGTGTCCACGGTTTGCGTTGTAGGCAGGAGGCTGCGCAGCGGGCCAATCCGAAGGCGAGTGGAGGCGGCCGAAGGTTTGAGAGGAGCTAGCGGGACGCGAAGCAGACGAATCGGGTGGGGGAGGAAAAGCCATGGGGCGGGGCTTTGGCTTCCGGCCAATAGGAGAGGGCGAGCGGGCCACCCGGAGGCGCCGCCCACGCCCAGCTGTGGCCCAGCTGTGGCACCGAGCGTCGAGAAGAAGGGGGCTGGGCTGGTAGCGCGCGCGGCCATCCTCCTTCCACTGCGCCTGCGTACGCCACGCGCATCCGCTCGGGGGACGCAAGCTCGAAAAAAGTTGCTGCAAACTTTATAGCCCGTTCCCCGCCCCTCCTCCCGGCCAGACCCGCCCCCGCTGCGGAGCCGGGAATTCCGAGGGGCGGAGCGCAGGCCGAGATGGGGAATGTGGGGGCCTGCAGAGGACCCTGGAGACGGAGGCGTGCAGAAGCGCAGTCTCGGAGCGGAGGCTTCGCGCCCTTAGCCCTCCTGGACGGCCCGTTACCTTCTGCGTTGTCCCGATGGGGAAACTGAGGCCCTGAGCCAGAAGCACACGCGGGGGGAGGCAGAAAGCGCGGCCAGAGGCGGAGGGAAAACAAAGGGAGAATCACGGACAGACGGGGAGAGGAACAAACACACACACAGGGACAGAGACTGGGGGGAGAGCTGGGTCTCGCCTTTCCGGTGTGGGGCGCAGGGTTGGCCTGGGGAGATCGAGAAGCGCGGGGAGTGGGGCGAAAAGGGGGGACAGGTGGGGGAGGGGGCTGAGGAAAGCCCAAGGGAGGAAGAGAAGGAGGGAGGAACTTCCCAAAGTTGCAAAACATGGCTACCTTGCCTGCGGAGTCGAGCGCGGGGCCGGCGGCTGGGGGGGAGGCGGTGGCGGCCACGGCGACCGAAGAGGAGGAGGAGGAAGCGCGCCAGCTCCTGCAGACTTTGCAGGCGGCCGAGGGTGAGGCGGCGGCTGCGGCCGGGGCCGGGGCGGGCGAAGCGGCGGCGGGAGCGGAGGGCCCGGGATCCCCGGGCGTCCCCGGGTCGCCCCCCGAGGCCGTTGCCGAACCGCCCACGGGCCTCCGCTTCTCACCCGAGCAGGTGGCGTGTGTCTGCGAGGCGCTGCTCCAGGCGGGCCATGCCGGCCGCTTGAGCCGCTTCCTGGGCGCACTGCCCCCGGCCGAGCGCCTACGTGGCAGCGACCCGGTGCTGCGCGCGCGGGCCCTGGTGGCCTTCCAGCGGGGCGAGTATGCCGAGCTCTACCGGCTACTCGAGAGCCGCCCCTTCCCCGCCGCCCACCACGCCTTCCTGCAGGACCTCTACCTGCGCGCGCGCTACCACGAGGCCGAGCGGGCCCGCGGCCGCGCGCTGGGCGCAGTGGACAAGTATCGACTGCGCAAGAAGTTCCCGCTGCCCAAGACCATCTGGGACGGCGAGGAGACAGTCTACTGCTTCAAGGAGCGCTCCCGCGCCGCGCTCAAGGCCTGCTACCGCGGCAACCGCTACCCCACGCCGGACGAGAAGCGCCGCCTGGCCACGCTCACCGGCCTCTCGCTCACGCAGGTCAGCAACTGGTTCAAGAACCGGCGACAGCGCGACCGGACTGGGACCGGCGGCGGCGCGCCCTGCAAGAGGTGAGGGGCCTTGGGCGGCGCAAGTCCCGCTTTCCCGGGGACATCCCGTCCACCAGCCCTCCTCCCCCATGCCCATTGCTGGGGCTGGCGCGCCGAGGTCCTCGGACACCTCCCGCTCAAGCCCTGGGCGCCCACAGGGCGCGAGGACTAAGCGTGGACGGCACAGGCACCCGCCCAGGCCTTCTCCCCGGCATCACTGCTCAGCACGCGTCTCCTCTAACCGCGGCTCCATTCCGAGCTCCTGCCCAATCCCATCGATGTTGGGGACCACACCTCGGGGTACACTAGAGGGGCTGCGGAAAGGGGGCAGGGGCCTGTGCCCACCCCACCCTGCGTAGGGGCTGCCTTCCAGCCCCCTTTCTTCCCTGCCCGTTACTCTTCCCCACCCGCCCCCACACCCCCTCCGGGCCTGGACAGCATGGTCCGTCGTCTGCCTTTGTTGTGAAACGTGAACCTTCCCCAGCTCTGGTTTCCCTGTAACCCAAGCCCTTCCCCTCCCACCCTGAGCGCCGGCCTCTCCCTTCTCTGACGCCCCCGCGGGGAGGGCACCGGGAACTGGGCTGGCGGCGCCTGCTCCCTATCTCCAGGCCACTCGCCTGATTTCCACCCAACCAAGGAACTTTTAGGGCAACCTGGGAGCTCAGCCTGGGGACCCGAGGCCGAGGCATGGGGGGAGCAAGGGCCTCTTCCCTCCCCAGCACTTCTCTGCAGTGGTGTCCACGCACGGCTTGCAAAAGGCCCTCGGGATTTGGGTGGTCTCGGGCTTCATAACTCCTGGAATGATCCACCGAAGCTTGGGCCTGGGAAAGGTGGGAGAGCAGCCAGCTGGCTCTGCGGGAGGCCCCACAGGCTAAGGGACCTCAGCTAACAGCCATTTCTCCGGCCAGCGAGTCTGATGGGAATCCCACCACTGAGGACGAGTCCAGCCGAAGTCCTGAGGACCTGGAGAGAGGGGCGGCCCCAGTGTCTGCTGAGGCCGCAGCCCAGAGCTCCATATTCCTGGCGGGGGCCAGCCCTCCTACACCCTGTCCTGCTTCCTCCTCCATCCTGGTGAATGGGAGCTTCCTGGCGGCCAGCAGCTCCCCAGCAGTACTCCTCAATGGGGGTCCTGTCATCATCAATGGCCTGGCCCTGGGCGAGGCCTCCAGCCTGGGCCCACTGCTGCTCACCGGGGGTGGGGGTGCCCCTCCACCGCAGCCCAGCCCTCAGGGGGCCAGCGAGGCCAAGACCTCCCTGGTCCTGGACCCTCAGACAGGGGAGGTGCGGCTGGAGGAGGCTCAGCCAGAGGCCCCTGAGACCAAAGGGGCCCAGGTGGCTGCTTCGGGACCAGCCCCTGGAGAGGAGGTCCCGGGGCCCCTGCCCCAGGTGGTGCCTGGCCCCCCACCAGCTGCCACCTTTCCTCTGCCCCCAGGGCCAGTGCCTGCTGTGGCTGCCTCACAAGTGGTGCCGCTCTCCCCACCCCCGGGGTACCCCACGGGCCTGAGCCCCACTTCCCCACTGTTGAACCTGCCCCAGGTGGTGCCCACCTCGCAGGTGGTGACCCTGCCCCAAGCTGTGGGGCCGCTGCAGCTGTTGGCAGCCGGGCCAGGCAGCCCTGTGAAGGTGGCAGCCGCAGCAGGCCCTGCCAACGTGCACCTGATCAACTCTGGGGTGGGCGTGACTGCCCTGCAGCTGCCTTCGGCCACTGCCCCAGGTACCCCCGTTCTCTTCCCTCAGGCCTGGGTAAGAGCCAGGGGAGGGGGGTGCAGTCATCTCAGAGGGAGGGGCTGTCCGTGGGCTCCTGAGGGGCGTCTCATCCCTGGCAAGTCCCAGGTTCCCACTGGAAGGCTCCCTCTGCCCGCCCTCCTGCCACAGTCTCCACCTCCGCCTAGCTTGGCCGGCTCTCCTGGGGCTCTCACCTACGCTGGGCCCCTCTCTCCCCACAGGAAACTTTCTCCTGGCCAATCCTGTGTCTGGGAGCCCCATCGTGACCGGTGTGGCCGTGCAGCAGGGCAAGATCATCCTCACCGCCACCTTCCCCACCAGCATGCTCGTCTCTCAGGTCCTACCGCCAGGCCCCGGCCTGGCCCTGCCCCTGAAGCCAGAGACGGCCATCTCTGTGCCTGAGGGAGGCCTCCCGGTGGCCCCCAGCCCTGCTCTCCCAGAGGCTCATGCCCTAGGCACCCTCTCTACGCAGCAGCCACCTCCCACCGCCACCACCTCTGGCGCCAGCCTGCCCTTCTCCCCTGACTCTCCCGGCCTCCTGCCCGGCTTCCCAGTGGCCCCGCCGGAGGGGCTGATGCTGTCACCTGCCGCTGTGCCAGTCTGGCCAGCAGCGCTGGAACTAAGTACAGGAACAGAGGGGCTGCTGGAAACAGAAAAGGGGCTGGGGACGCAGGCCCCCCACACCGTGCTGAGGCTGCCAGACCCTGAGGGGCTGCTCCTGGGGGCCACCGCAGGGGGCGAGGTTGATGAGGGGCTGGAAGCTGAGGCCAAGGTTCTGACCCAGCTCCAGTCAGTGCCTGTGGAGGAGCCCTTGGAACTGTGACCCAGCGCGGCCCCGTGGCCTCGCACAACAATGGTGCTGAAGATTTAGGGACAGGAGCTGGAGGAGGGAGCCCCAGAAACGCGGTTGCTGAAGACCCCAGCCACCACGTCCTACCTGGGTGGCCTCTCCCAACCCTGGTGATGCTGGGAGATGCGTCCCAGGCCACCTCCTGTCCAGGGCTCCTTCCCCTCTGGATGGGAGGCCTCTCTGTTACAGCCCTCCCCATGCTGTGCCCTGCCACATACACGGAGGACTTGGGGGTCTTGACTCAGGGGCCCTGCCCCTTCCACCTGGTACTAGCTGTGAGCAGAACACCCTGCCCCAGGGCCGGACTTCCAGCCTTCAGAGCCTTCTCCCTGTCACTCCCTGAAACGCTATTAATAGCTCTGCTGATAGATAGCTGGTGTTGTCACAACCGCCTGGAATCTGAAGGTAGAGGACAGACAGCCCCCGCCCCAGAGACTGGAGACCCTCTCAAGCACGGCATTTCCTGCCAGGGTTGGGGGCAGCTGTGGGGCGCCGGGGATCTTCCCCTACCAGCTCCCCTGGACTCAAGTCCTTGTCGTCACATCTGGCCCAGACCAAAGAGTCCCCCATCCCCGGGGCAGCCCTGCCCACTTTGTCCCCTTTGTATCCTAAATCTTTATTTTTCTAGGACATGTTATGCTTCCATTTTCAATTAAAATAAAGTTAGTGGACTACACCACCACCAGGGCTGTGGGGTGCCTTCCAGGGCCTGCCCAAAGTAGCACTGAACACAGCCCAGCTGGAGACCTGGCTTTCCCACTGCTGCCTCCCGAGGGGAAAGGGGTTTGCATTCAGATGCCCAGGGCGGCTGCGGAGGGGGGCACTGAGGCCTCTTGCCAGCCGCAGGCCTCCAGATGAGGGCAGCAGGGGGACTCAGGAGGGCCTGCCCTTGTTTCTTGCTGGTAACAAAGGTCCCACTGGCTTTATTTTCTTTAAAACAATAAATAGCCTAAAAATAGAACAGGAGAGGGAGGAGTAGGGTGAGGTGAGCTTGAACAGGGCTGCAACCGGGTGGCTCTGGGGTGGGGAAGGAAAAAGCAGCGGGCTGGTAAACTTCACCCTCCAACACCCGGAATTTCATTTTGTGTTCCCTTCCTGATGAGCCCGGGGGAGAATCAGGGCAGCTGCGGGTGACTCTGGTGCTCCAGGCAAATGTGCCCAGCAGTGGGGCCAATCAGTGCCCCCCCTCCCTGGCCCCATGGGACCTGGCCAAGGGGACCTGCATTCTCAGGGGCTGGAGGCCCAGGAGGGGCAAGTTCATTGATGGGTCCTGGCTTCCAGCAAGAGCCGCAGTTGCCCTGAAGGGTGAGGGGAGCAGGCGAGGGGGCTGCCCTCTCACTGGAGGTGCGGGGGCAGCGGCAAGGCCTTCTCAGCCAGCAGCTGGTAGAAGGGCTTGGGTGTCTCCCAGTCCTCGTCCTCGCTGCTGGAGCTGTCCTGCTTCACGATGCGGTTGTGCTGGCGGCTGAACCTGCGAGCTTTAGTGCTGGGGAGACGGCGGCAGGACGGCCCAGCTTCCTCACTCACCTCCGGGCGTCCCTGTCTCACCCCAACCCCAACCCCGTGGCCCCCGTAGCAGCCTGGGCCACCGTTTTATCCTCTTCTGGGCAAACCTTAGGGCCACCAAGTCCTGGTCTGTAAGACAGGACTTGGCCAAGGGCTCTGGGATGTGTTCAAAGTTTTGCTCAATTTTTCAGGGGCCGGTTTGGAAATGGGCAGGTGGCAGCTCCTTGAAGGTGGACAGGCCAGGGTTTAGGGGAGGCAAGGCGGCCAAGCGACAGGAAAATCAGACCATGCACCAAGAAACTCGTGTGGTAGAGACAGCAAAGGGATTGAGGCAGGGGGTCCATGTCCGTGTTTAGCTGTTCTCCGGCTTTACAGTGGTGGGGCACCCCTCCACCTCTGTCACCCCCAAGGGTTTCATAAGAACGAGCAACACGCAAATTCCTCGGCGCAGTCTCCCATGCCATGACACCCAAGGCTCTGGAGACAGAGCAGGGAGGCCCTTCCCCCCCACACCCTCACACCTCGGGTCGGGGCCTCTTACCAGTATGGCCTCCGTTCTTGCGGGGTCATCACCCGCCACAGTTGGGCCAGCTCCTTGGTGGCAGCCGTGGAAGCGGTCCCAGGGCAGAATCTAGGACAGGAAGGAGGAGGAGGTAAGGAGAAGCCTGTGGGGTACCCTGACTGAGAACTCGGACTCTTCCTAGCCCTGTGGGCCTGTGAAGCCTCCAAGACCACCCTCTAGAGCTGAGGAGGCAGAGGGAGCTAGACTCAGTGGCTGTTCACAAGGGGGCACCCGGCATCCCCGGAGAGTGCAGGGGACCTGTGGCCACTGCTTCTGGCCCCCACACCCAGATCTTCCTGTAAAGGAACCAGCTCTTCTCCACTGTGGCTTGGGAGACCCCCCATCACAGGCTCCAGGCCTGGCAATGACTGGTTCCGGGTAGGCACCCAATCTACCAAAGTCAGCCTCAAGGATTTTGCTTAAAACCTTAGAGACCTCTCCTCCCCCGGGGTCGCTTGGGTGGGACACAGGACCCGAGACTGCGCCTCCTGAGGTGACTCCACCACCACCACTTGAGAACAGGAGACCCCGCCTGCCAGAGAATGAAGCCAGCCCCGAAGAGAGAACTGAGGGAAAAGGACGAAGATTTCAGACAGCCTTGTGTGAGCCCTAAAACCATCTACATCTCAAGGCAGTCTACACCCACCCTTGTTTTCTGGGTTATATAAGCTAATTCATTCCTTTTCTTGCTGGGCCTGGTGGCTCACACCTGTAATCCCAGCAATTTGAGAGGCTGAGGTGGGCAGATCACTGGAGGTGAGGCATTCAAGATCAGCCTAGCCAACATGGTGAAACCCTGTCTCTACTAAAATACAAAAATTAGCTGGGAGTGGTGATGTGCGCCTGTAATCCCAGCTACTCAGGAGGCTGAGGCAGGAGAATCTGGGAGGCAGAGGTTGCAGTGAGCCGAGATGATCGTGCCACTGCACTCCAGCCTGGGTGACAAGGTGAGACTCCATCTGAAAAAAAAATTTTTTTGTTTCCTTTTCTTCTGAAGTCTGAAGTCTGAGTTGGGTTTCGGTGCTGGCAATGAATGGGCCCTGTCCAATACGATGGGGCCGGGTTCAGTTCTGGGGGAGAACTGAGGTCCTGGAAGGGTCTGTGGGGTCTGGGAGGGGGAAAGAGTGTCAGAGAGTATCAGACAGTGGGGAGCGGCATGGCCAGGCTGCGGGCAGAGAGCAAAGGCAGGGCCTTCCTCAGGGCCAAAGATGACCCTACCCACCGAATGTACTGCTTCCGGTTCATCCTGCAGAACATGATGAAGCCATTGACACACTTCTTCTTCGTCTGGGGTGGGCAGGGGCCTTTCTTGTTCTCCTTGGGCTTCCCAGGGGCCCTGGCTGCTTGGCCCTTCTTGGCCTTTCTCCCAACTGCTGGCAGGGGTGAGGCCTGCCGGTTGGGGGTCCATGTGGTGTCTTCGTCGCCTTCACTGGCACCCGGCGCGCCCTCAGTGACCTGAGTATTGGGGAGATGAAGGAGCACCACTGGTCTCCCCCTCCATCTTTCTCCCTTGCTGTGGCCCAAGATACACCCTCCAAGGCCCCCAAAGACCCTCCTGAGTCCCACAGCCTGCCCCAGTCCTCCGTCTCACTGGACCACTGCTACCGCCTGCTGAGGGAGAACAATGAGAGGTACACGTCTCGCTAGCACCTGATCTACCAAAGTCAGCCCCAGGGACTTTGCTTAAAACCTTAGGGACCTCTCCTCCCCCAGGGTTGCTCGGGTGGGAGACAGGACCCAAGAACCCAACCTGTATGCCACAAGAACACATCCTGGGGGAGGGAGAGGATGGTGAGAGAGGAAAGGGGTCCGCCGGCCCTGGCACGTGGCCACGTCTCTCACCTCTGGCTTCTTCCACAGGGGGTCCGAGTCGCTGTCCTCTGAGCTGGAGCTGGAACTGGAGCTGGAGCTGGAGCTGGAGCTGGAGCTGGATGGCGCCTTGCTGTTCTCACTCAGTGAGAGGTAGCAGTGGTCCAGCGAGACGGAGGACCGGTACAGGCTGTGGGATTCTGGAGGGTCTTCGGGGGCCTGGGCGGGTGTGTCCTGGGCCATGATGAGGGAGAAAGATGGGACGGGAGACCAGTGGTACCCCTTTATCCCACCAGAACTCAGGCTTCCTATGTTGGGGTAATATCTTTTTTTTTTTCGGAGATGGAGTTTCGCTCTTGTTGCCCAGGCAGGAGTGCAATGGTGCAATCTCGGCTCACAGTAACCTCCACCTCCCAGGTTCAAGAGATTCTTCTGCCTCAGCCTCCTGAGTAGCTGAGATTACAGGAATGCGTCACCACATTTGGCTAATTTTTATATTTTTAGTAGAGACAGAGTTTTGCTATGTTGGTCAGGTTGGTCTTGAACACCTGAACTCGTGATCTGCCTGCCTCAGCCTCCCAAAGTACTGGGATTACAGGTGTGAGCCACCATGGCCAGCCAGTCTTAACATCTCTGAGCATCTATTTCATTTACAAAATAGTGGTCACAATCTATGCCTCACGGGGTTGAGAAGCACCCCACGCAGTGCCTGGGGTGAAGACCTCCGCCATTGGTGTCCGTTTTTGTTTCTGCCACCAATTCAGCTACTCACTGAGGGGACACTGGAAGAAGAATCATGGCCTAGGGGTGGGGCTGCTGCTTCATTGGACAGTGGCTTCCTAGAGTGCAAGGTGGCTACAGAGGTTGGTCCAGGGGCCCAGGAGCGTAGTCTTGGGTTTTGGTCTCTGTTCCAACTGAGCATTCCTGGGGATCAGGGATCATTCTTTTTGTTTGTTTTTTTTTTTTTTGAGATGGAGTCTCACTCTGTCGCTCTGGTTGGAGTGCAGTGGCGTGATCTCTGCTCACTGCATCCTCCGCTTCCTGGGTTCAAGTGATTTTCTTGCCTCAGCCTCCCTGGTAGCTGGGCCTACAGGCTCGGGCCGCCACTCCCAGCTAACTTGTATTTTTAGTACAGATGGAGTTTCACCATATTGGTCAGGCTGGTCTTGAACTCCTGACTTCGTGATCTGCCCACGCTGGCCTCCCAAAGTGCTGGGATTACAGGCAT